>JAHWFO010097242.1:407331-420107 GCA_023313115.1 Rhysida immarginata
ATGCTCCCGAATAAATAAGACATGTAACTCTATTATAACTTTTACTTATTTTTGATGCCCTATTCGAATCTGAAGTCAAAGTCAATATATTCGAAAAAAAAAAAAAATTGGCAAGACAGAAAGATCTAGTAACGATCTTTTTAACATCATTGAAAATATTTGGATCGCCAATTTTAATATCTCCACAGAAGAAAGCAATATGAAAAAAGTTAATGCTTTTTGAGAGAAACTCCTTGAAAATCAACTCTACATCATTATTTAAGATCAGTTGCCTTATTCGTGTATTTTTAAAGTTTTAATCCGACTATTAATATGGTTCTCTAAAAGCAAATTAGGTTCTTATTTAAAAGCCTTAATCTGAATTGGGGAGTCAAGTCTATCGGACACTCAGTAAAACGTTTCCCTTTCCATACTCCGGGACTTAATAATGGCGTTTACCAAAAGAGTCCATAAAACCATAAAAGAAGATCGTAAATTGCTTGGGAACTCAAGGTGATTTTTCTCCCCTTATGAAAGCGAAATGATGATTGGTTTACTGAGTTTAATGATGCCTCTCTTCCCCCTTTAGACGTTATATGCCCTAACTCTAAAATTAATCTAAGAATTTTTCTTTTTCTTGAAATTTAAAGAAAATCAGCAATAATTAATACTTAGACCTCTTTCTTTAAGACCTCACAAGCACCTGTTGTTATTTTATGATAATTTTTATTACAATATTTCCACAGTTTCCAATGGAGTTATAGCCAAGTTTCTTTCTCTTATAAAAATTGAGGCCCCCCCTATTTAATTTAGGAAACGAAATACCATTTCTGTTAAGTTATACTAGGTGGGTAACTTACTGACATATAGAAAGAACGTGAAATGTACACCATAAAACTGACAAAGAAGTTAAAGCAAAGACAAATTCGGACCACTTTTTACCCTAAAGAAGCGACCCATGAATATTCATATAACGATTCGGATTTGTTCTTGAATAATTTAAGGCTTGATTTTTTTCCCGCTTTTTTTTTCAGTCGCATTAAGTCGACTATTATTGAGAATCATTCCCACATGGGCTAAACTTTCACTATGAAAGCTGTTTTTTTATAAGATTCAACCCCTTAGCGTGGGGTCATTAAAAAAATTCAATAGGAGAGTGAGTACTTTATTGATGTCAATAATCTTTAAAATTACGACCCAGAAAGAAGGGTACGGTCCTGCCAGTTTAATTATCATTTTGGGATAGTAGAAAGCCACCATTGTTTTTATGCAAAACAGAGAGATTAACGGTCTATTCACCGGAAACATGATCCCTATAGACAATAAAGATGAGGGGAAATACAGAGAATGAAAAACGGAAAAGGAAGCTAGATATTATTAAGAAAAAAAAAAGAAGACGACGACGAAAGGTTCAGCAAGTTCCGTCCGTGAGATGGCGTTCTAAGTCAGGATTTGTAAGGAGCGAGGCTTTTGTGAGGAGGCTGCCTTCCCATGGCTCAGCGTCTGTGGTGCCTATGCCCAGAAAGAATGGGGGCACAATGGTCTGTCGGACAAGAGAAGAAGGGAAAAAAAACTACCAAGGGGACGCTGTATGGAAAAAAAAAGAAAGCGAAAGAAAGAGAGGGAGAGTATGCTAAAAAGAAAAACGAGTACGAAGTTTTTTTTTTCAAAAGGCTTAAACCTTCAGCTTCCGGATTGCATTTTCTTTTGACATGACGAAACGAGCATTGTTAAGTTTTTTTTTTAATCAAAAGAGCATAAAAAAGAGGACCTGTGTGTGTGTGTGTAGGAAGATGGATAGAATGCTGAAGAGAGTTTGAAAGCCATAAGCAAAGAGGGTGAGGTTACTGGTGAGGTTATTGGGGAGTTGCGTTATAACGGTGCTTCCTGAATTCCTCAGCAGGTCGACGTGGATTAAAGGTGTTTGACCTATAAATCAAAAAAGAACGTCAGCTATTTTTAAGAAATGGCATTATAAGGCTTCACTTGAGATATCAATTTATTTCTTGAAAATGGACTTTACGATAAAAGATATTTTTATGAACTTTACTATATTTTAGATGAAAATGAAATGTTCATAATAAACAAAAAATTAACTTAATGAGAATGGCCTTTCTTAAGTTTTAAGTTATTTTCATAAGATCTCTGCTGGGAAAACATTTGAGATTTTCCTCTTAGATGATGCTATTCTCCTTCTTAAAACCATATAACACATTGTATTAGGTTCCAGATTGGTACTTAATAAAATCCGCTTTATAGTTTGTATTTGGCAACATCACAAAGCCATTACAGTTTATATTTCATACTATTCCATATAACTACGGTCTATGTATCGAATCAAAACCAGCCATGTCAACCATATCACAGTTTTACATTATTATTATTATTATTATTATTATTATTATTATTATTATTATTATTAATGTTTGTTTCTTGGAAAAACCAAACTCGGACCAGATGCCAAGTCCCAGAGACGGACTCAAGAAAGGTCAAGCTTAAGGGGCTCAATGCCGGGAAGAGAAAAATTAAGTGTTCCTAGGAGTATTATTATTAATGTCTGGTCGTTATTATGTGATAAGTGTTTAGCATTGTTGCTTTCTGTAAGATTGGGGATGGAAATATCAATTATGTAGGTGACTTTCTTTTGTAAATTATTATTATTATTATTGTTGTTTGGGGAAGTCAAACTCGGATCAAGTCCGGAGGGCAAGCCCAAGGGACTCAAATGCAAGGAAGGGAAGAATTACGCGGTCGTGGGAGTATTGATGTTTGGGTGCAGGAATTCCCTTACTATGTGACAGGTGTTTAGAATTGTGACTTTCTGTAAGGTTTTGTATAAGTGTGGGTTTAAATTTAGTGTTGACACGCTTTTGTGTAGCGAGCGTGGAATAACCCCATGGCAGAAAGAACGATAGGAACAATGTGTACTCTGTTAACTCCCCAAAGGCGTTTTATTTCGTGTGCAAAATCCGTATATTTAGTGATTTTGTCAGTTTATGTCTTTTGTAAATTGTGTGTGTGTTTTGGATGGAGATATCAATTATGTAGGTCACTTTGTTTTGCTTATCTACTAGTATAATGTCTGATCTGTTATGAGGGATGGTTTTGTCTGTGATTATAGCTCTGTCAAAATATAATTTAGTTTACGTGTGGTGTTCTCTAAGACAGTGTCTGGGATATATTTATAGTATGGAGTGTGAATGTCCCTTAGCTTGTGTATCTTAGCTAGTTGTTGATGTACGATGTTGGCTACCTGGTTAAGTTTGTGTAAATAATGTGTCTGCGTGAGTATTTTGCAACTGGATATGACGTGTTGGATGGTTTCCTCTGCGATATGGCATTTCCTGCAAGATCCATCAGTCGAATCTTTGATAATATGTTTTCTGTAGCTTTTAGTGTCAATAACCTGGTCTTGTATGGCATTCATGGTTCCTTCAGTTTCCCCAAAGAGACTCCCTTCACTCAACCAGAAGTTCGACGCTTTTTTGTCGACGTGTGGCTGGTTGAGGTCAGAAGGATGCCTACCGTGGAGTTGCTTTCCGAGCCATGATTGAAGTTCAGTGCCTGTTGTAGGAATATTATGGGTGTTCTGCACGCTATTCAGATTCAAATGTGTGTATTTTGTATCAGCCATGCAGACTGCTTTGTGTAATGGTGTTGTGTGCTGTTTAGAGTAAAATATTTCTCTGAGTGACTGAGTCTATTTCTGGTGTAGATCTATTATATCAGTAAGACCTCTGCCTCCCTCTGAACGAGGCAGGGCAAGTCTTTCAATAGCTGTGTGTGGATGGTGCTCTCTGTGCTTTGTAAGCAGTTTACGTTGTTTCCTTTCAATTCCCTCAAGATCTATGTGTGTCCACTGTATGACTCCAAAGGAGTAGGAGAGTATTGGCGTAGCATAAGCATTGTTGGCCTTGATTAAATTTCTGGAATTTAAATGCGTTTTAAGTATTGTCTCTAGCCTATGAAGTTATTGTGTAGTGAGTGTATTCTTTATGTGTTTGTGCTTCAGAAGCTTGGCTTGCTTAAATCTTAGAATTTGTAAAATTCGTCATTTTCCATAACAGCAATGTGATCTGGTTCATCTAATGTGAAGCCCCCGTCCCTGAGTACTCCATTTTCAATGTGAATGCTTTTGCATTTGTCCAACCCAAATTGCATGTGTATGTCTTTTGAAAAGGTTTGTGTAATGTCAAGTAATTGGTTCAAATGTGTTTGTGTGGAGGCGTAGATTTTCATGTCGTCCATGTAGAGTAAGTGTGAAAGCGTGTAGTGGCAGCTTTTATTATGTTTAATTGTGTAGCCGTAAGTAGTGCTGTTCAGTCTGTTGGAAAGTGCATTTAGTGCAAGACAAAACCAGAGTGGGCTCAGTGAGTCACCCTGGAAGATGCCCCGGTTTATCTGTATTTTGTCAGTCGTGATGGTTTCACTGTTGAGTGTGAGGCATTGTACTTTCTAAAAATGTGATAAGTGTAGGGTTTATTTTATATAATCGTAGTGTATATAAAAGCCATGAGTGTGGGACACTATCAAAGGCCTTTTTGTAATCAATGTAGGCTGCATGGAGGTGTCGATGTTTATTGTGAGTTTGCCGTAGGACCACACTGTCTATCAGTAGTTGCTCCTTACAACCCATGTGATTTCTACGGCATCCCTTTTGTTTCTCAGTGAGAATGTTGTTTGTGTCTATGTGTGTATAAATTTTGTTTGCGATACAGGCAGTTATTATTTTGTAAAGTGTAGGCAGGCATGTGATAGGTCTATATTGTGTGGGATCTGTAGTGTCATGTGACTTTGGTACCATGTATGTTATTCCTTGTGTGAGGAAATGTGGCAATGTCTGTGGTGTTTACAAAGTGCTGGAGATCTGTTTTGCAAGGGCCAGGTGCAAACAGGTGAAGCGCTTATACCAGAAGTTCTGAATCCTATCTACACCTGGAGCCTTCCAATTGTGAGTACGTTTAATGACTTGTGAGAGATCATCTGCTGTTATGTAAGTATAAGGCATGTTTGGTAGTGTGGATGCTAATTGCTCCTCTTCCCGATCCAGCTAGCTTCCCTATTATGTTCAACTGAGACAGACCAAAGAGACGACCAATAATGTTGGAGTGCTGTTTGTGTTGGCAGACCAGTGTTTTGTGTCTGTGTATAATCTTTGTTTAACTGCTTATAGAATGTCTTCTCATTGTTTGCTAATAACTTGTTCTGCTGTTTGCGCTGAGTGCATGTTTTGTATCTCTTCAGGCGTTGTGTTTTTGCAGCTAACTTTTGTTTTAATGTGTCCATATATTCTGCAATGTGTTGATTGGGCTGCTCATGACTGGTGTGTGTTTTAATCTTCTTAAATAATTGGCTGAGGCGTTTGTTCTGCTTTGATGAAGTGTTGTTTTTAGTGTACTGTGTAAGTCAACGTAACTGCTTGCGGATTTCGTCAATCTCAGACTCAATCCGCTTTTGCCATTTAGGTTTCTGTTTGGTGTATAATTTTTGTGTGTTTTCATGGATTGGTTTCCTACCCAGTGTGGATATAACTGTAAGAGCCCCAGCGTAAATAAGTAGGTGCATGTATTCTAAAGATAGATTTTCTTCAATGTACTGTGGTAAGATGTATGTGTTCATGTAAGATAAAATTTCCCCTGTTTTGCTGTTTATGTTTATTTTAGGTATACCTGGTCTTTGTGTGGGATCTGTTCCCGTGTAAACTGTAAGTTATCTTTGTAGGGTGTCGTTTAATGTTTCAATAAGTTTGGTATTCATGTTGTGTTGCGGATGAATATCATGGTGAAGTTCATTGTTGAGTGTGTGTTTTACAAGTTCATTAGTGATGTCAATGTTAGTGTTTGAATCTGTGTGTTGAGTGTCGGTTTGTGTAGATGGCTCGTGTTCTTGTAGCTGTTGTGCAACTTCTTGCTTTATTTTCTGTAGCGTGGGTAAGGGTATTAAATTGTTTATAACAATTGTGCGACGCTGATCTGCAATGCGTTGTTCAGTGACTGTGATGTGAGGATATGTCGCTTTGAAAATGTTATATAAGCGTTGTCTGTAAGGTGTAGTGTCAGTTTCCAATTTAGTGACTGCGTAGTAGGCTCGCATGATAAAACAGTTTATGTCATTGGTCCATTTCATGCGTTGGCGTGGCTTCCTCCCTTAGTGGTCGAGGGCAAAGAAGCTCTTGAAACACTAGGGACAGGTTATGGCATTGCAGTAGCCGAACAGGGGTTGGTGCTGCTTTCGCCACCAGTGACCCTGGGAGATTGTGGCATATTTTTCGAACGTGAGCCTCTGCCTAACCCACGAGTGCGGACCTTGGTAACCCGGGTGACGTCCGAGCCGGTATCAGATAACGCACTAGCACTAATCATAGTGATCACCAATAAATGGGTGATCCTGTTAGCCATCTCCATCATCAGCAGGCCCTTGGTTGATGTAATCAGCTCATCAGCCCTACTGGGTCATCTGGACCCTCAAGATTAATCTAAGGGTAGAGTAGATCAGACCTGTTAACCAGGGCCATCTCTCTAAGATGTTGCTCCCCTCGCACGACGCGGACGTAGGACCACACGAGGGTTATTAT
Source organism: Rhysida immarginata (assembly GCA_023313115.1). NCBI lineage: Eukaryota > Metazoa > Arthropoda > Chilopoda > Scolopendromorpha > Scolopendridae > Rhysida > Rhysida immarginata. The sequence goes on from JAHWFO010097242.1 coordinate 413,885, forward strand.
TATTATTATTATTATTATTATTATTATTATTATTATTATTATTATTAAATGTGAATATTACGAAAACCATGATGATGACGTTTTCTAAAAAAGATGGTCTAAGATTATAAAAGATGAAACTGATTAAGTTTTGTTTTCGCTTTTGTACTCTTCACACTGATTACTCTTTAAGGACCACTGAAGTTACTAGGATCTATTCTGTTTCTTAGGGGACTTTGGTTGATAAAGATCTGATCTCATCTCTGGTAAGATTGATGCTCCTTCCTCGTTGGAAGAAATTGCTCTCAAATTGCTCCTTCCTCGTTTCGGTCTCTCTCTTTATCTTAGTACTAGATTTTACAAAACTAATGCTACATTTTTAGACTTCTAATGCCGATTACATTTTTAGACTTCTATTAGAGGTTTAAAATTGCCGATTACTATAATCGTGAACTGATAAAATACCGGAATTTTTTATGATGACTGTTTTTGTTTTTAAACTTTATTTTATTATTATTGTCAAATAAAACATTATATTATCGGCCTCGGTGACTCAGCGGTTGCGTGATCGCCTCTGATGCCCGAATACGCGGGTTCGATCCCGGTCGAGGACGAAGAGGATTTTTCAGGGGGAAATCCTGAGATCACGCACTTCCTTCGGAAGGGAAGTAAAGCCTTTAGTCCCGTGTAGTCGTTTGCCGGCTGCACGTTAAAGAACCCTTGCGAGGCAAAATTTGCGGCCCCTATAACGCCGTCCTGAAATGACCATGGCAGTTGAAAAGGACGTTAATACTAAACAAACCAAACCAAACATTATATTATTTCATTAACCTCTGTTTGGATTGTCGCCTGTTTGGCGGGCAGCTATCATTCAGCTTCGTTTACTCATTGTGATACTTTATATGTATTTTTCATTAACCTGCGTTATGGGCTTTGGGCTGTTGGAGAGCAACATGGTGCTTCACCCTTCGGTTATCTGGTGGGCTATTATTCCCTGTTGCTGTTGCAATTAAATAAAAAATTATTATTATTTTATCAAAAATGGCCTTGTTATTTTTCTTTCTTATTTAAAGAGCATATGCTTCATTTTTCGTTCTTGTTAATTGTTTGAAATTCCTTGCCACCTTCAGCAAAAGCGAAACAGCGATTTGGAACTACACGTGTGATTTTTCAAATAGCACTGACTTTGAGAAGTCTATCGTTTTGACAAGAGGTGAATAAAATCACCTTTAAAAATTTCAAATTCTTGCTTAAAGTTAACTATACATCTGCTATTAAACCTGAAGCAATTACATCTTTTCTGAACATTCTGCAGGAAAGTAATATGTTGGGCATGTGCAGAAGAGAATGTCATAAAAATTACGAATATGCTAACAAACAAATAACTACCAAATAATTTGATTGAAATAAATGCCAATGTAAAAAATAGAATGATATTAAAGCAATGGCCAGTATTAAAATTCCTAGAACAGTAAGCATTTTTTGTATCATATTTTATCGAAAATAAATGCTGTATGTAATGTGATTATCTTAATCATTGATTGAGGCGCAGCCAGCAAATTAACACCTTAACTCCATAAACCAAAAGTAGAGAAAATTGATGATTTTTGCGCACATTATTCCATTAAGTCAAGCAATTTATCTTCTTTAAAATTGGAATTGAATCGTATAATTTACATTATAGAAGCTAAGTATTTTTGGTTTCTAAAAAATTAAGCTAACCATATGCTTGTGTACTGAAGTTAAAAAGTTTGAGAAAAATGGAGTTAACCAGTTTGACTTCTGAAAGGCTCGGTTGTTTATTGCTGATGAAACTGCTCGACTGTTTAGTAACTTATTCATTTAAACTGTGTAATCATTGAAGAATAATGAAGACCAATCTATTACTTACTGTATAAGAAGAAATTCGGAGACGACTTTCCACTTTTCCACAAAGTGGAATTTCTTCTTATAAGTGAGTATCCATAATTTTAGTAACTTTCTGATTAAACTATTATTTCCTTTTTAAAGTGTGTAGTTTAAAAGTGTCGTTGATTAGGTAGGTATATGTTGAAGACATCCCGCCTTAACTTTCATCATTTTGACATGATCTATTGCAAATCTGCCTTCTCGAGATAACCAGGGGGCTTGCAACAAATAGGTAGGGCTCTATGCAGAGAAATGGGAAACTCAAAAATCAGGTGATTCATCATTCGATGACAGGTGATAATGCGACGGATCCAAAAGGCACCACCGACGACCGAATCGAAACCAATGGAAACTCCACCTTCCTTTGTGCCAATCCCCTTCTACAAAAGGGATAAAACCTAACTCAAAGCAAGTCTCGAGTGTTTCTTCAATTGATCACCCTTCGTGATAAATACACTTTCTTAAATTTTACCCAAATTCAATTTCATTTCACTAAGCCAGACAAAGTTCCCCGCCACTTCAATTTCTGAAACTAGTATAGAGCCCTAAATCTTGTCGATTCGGCTCTTTAAAGAGGCTATTTGATATAAAAGGAAAATTTTCCTAATGTTAAAAGAGATCATTTTTATCTCAAGAAAAATCGTTCACTTAGGGTTCTAAAATTTAAAAAAAGAAATACAAATAAGAAGAAACAATTAGCCAAATAATAACGAAATTGTTAATGTGCACAGAATATTTGTTAGATTGTATATCCATTTGGTATTATGTATATTCCCTCGCCATGGTGTTTCAACGTCTAAGAATTACAAGAATTAAGAATTCGCTATGTGATCTGGTTTTATATGATTTTGTTTAAATTTCTTAGTACCTGTATTTTGTTATTAATTAATGTGGACATTTTACTTCAAAATACGTTAGATATAAATTTAATAAATCTATATTAAATTTTCGTATAGAATTTATTTTGATGTGCTTGGCAACTATATGGCGACTTCGCTATATTTTAACATGGGAATTATTTTTTTAAAAAAGTTCTCAAGAGTATTTTGACATAAATCAGCAAGCTGAATGAAAACATACCAAACTTAAGATTTACTTTTCCCAACGATTATAGCCTAATCTGTATATACGTACGATTAAAATTTGAATTTATAAGTGGTGTCTGAATATTTTTCGTTCGTTCATTTTATAGCCGCTAACCTTGTCGTCTATGGCGGACTACTGGATATTCTCGTCGGAAGAAATTAATTTTTTTCAACAAATATACAGTGCCAAAATCTCAGTCTATTATTCATCATAGACCTTTTAAGGAAAATCTTCATTGTTTTTAATGGAGGAAAAAAATTGTCATTTGAGAGGTTCAACATCGGTTTATATATGAATTTTTAGTAGAATAACGCTACTACGCATGCCCGATACCACTATTATTGCGAAAACGATTAGTGCCTCTAGTTGTTCGAAGCAAGTTTTATTATACCAAATATTCTATAGTAGTTGATATTACAATATTCAGTGAAATGCATTTGGTTAACCAGAATGCAATCACATTAAATTAGCCCTCGATGTTGGCTTAAAACCTCTTCGAGAGGAAGCCTCATGTTTGTGATCACTTTGTCAATCTCTGAATAAAAGTCACGAAGGCCGCTGGCAGTTGCATTACATTTTCTGATCACTACATTACATTTTCTGTTTTGTTATACGAAGACTTATGGAATATTTGCTAAGTTAAACTATTAAAAATTTTTATAAGCCATTTTCAGTGTATAAAATTTCGTGCGCCACCCTGTATTCAAATTAAATTTTGGGAAGTATACACAGCGTATTAATTTGAGAAAAAGCAAGGATTCAAATTAAAAAAAAATACGTACTCAATCTTTTGAATGATACTTGAGAAATTTATCTATTGCGAAGAGAAACTGTTAAATGGCTGAAGGAATAATGGCAGTAAGGGATTCTGGTGATGATTTCATGTACTGATTGAATCAGATTTCTGAGTATTAGGCATTATCGAAATTTTTTACGTTCGTTTCATTGTCTTCAGTTTATTTTATCGGAATCCTGTCTGCAGATAGCCCACTTTAAAGTATCCATTTTGCAAAATGGCCTTTAGGCTATCTATCCAGTACCGATGGAGTCTATCGACCAAGTCCCGCTGGGCGCATGGATGTTTATGTTTCTCACAGTGAACATGGCTTTATTAGGAAAAGATTTGAATATCTGAAAAGAGAAACGATGCGGTAATTTTCCCCAAGGAATGAGGACATACGTTATATCTCTAACATAAATCATTTTCTCCGGATCAGATTCTGGCATTATATGATAGAAATCTTCCTACGCGGAAGTTTGTAAAGCCTTTCATTTTCTCTCACTCTATTTTCCATGTGGGTGTTCTTATATTATAGCATAATGGTTTAAAAGCGACGGGGATTTATTAATATTTTTATGTAACGTCTTATGTTGCGCATAATGTTACAAAATATCAATTATCGAATGCCATAGCGGGATTCGAACCCGCGATTCGACAGTTTAGAGACCCTACACTTTAGCATCTTATAGCTGTGTATATAACTGTGTAAATAATCGTTTCTGAGCCCTTTTTCCATTTCGAAAGCTCAATTAAAAAACAGTTATCAGAATTTTTAGCAACTGCTTAAAATCATAAGGAAAAATACTTGAAGTCACAACTTATTTCAGTAAAATGTTAAATTTTGTACTCTTTCGCAATACATTGAGGAAAGCTGAGCCGAACTTCGCACAGTTGAATGGAACATTTAAATGGATTCAGTCGTGAAGTTGAGATTTTGAATATTTATGAAATGTATTTTTCTCTGATAATGGGAAAATTTTTCCATTTGAACTAGCTTTGCAAAAGGGGAACCTCCGAAGACACCAATTTCTTTCCCATTATTTTTCGAAGATAAATAAATCCTAAAAATTTCCACACAAATTTTCAAACCTCCTATAAAATTTTAGAGCTGAGTGATGTAGACCCTCCTCTTTTTAAAGGGTAAGCCATGGGTCTCATACTTCTTGAAAGTTTTGTATTTGAGAGATAGGTTAGATATTTAAAAAAAAGATGCATGGACCCAACTGCGGATCCCCTAAATTGAATCCATGGACCCCAGAGATTCTATAGAACACCAACTGGTGACTCCTTTCTAAAGAATTAAAATACAAAGGCGAGTTAATAAGATGGAATCGCACGTGACGTAGGAATGACTATCTAAGCTTCGAGATAGAATGCAAAATTTTTGGTAAACTGCAGCAAAAGTATTATGGTACGTCCCTTGTTAGAAAAAGTACTATGGCTCATCTCTTGTTAGCAAAAGTATTATGATACGTATTTATTATTAAGTAGCGGAAGAATGGGGCTACTTATTGGTTTCACAATGTCCGTCTGTCCGTCCGTCACCTTCATAATTTCCGCATTTTTTTGAGAAAGAAGGTTGAAATTCAGAATTTAGCTTACGTTGTGCATCTGCACCTTCACTGTTTAGTTTGGTTTTAATTAGCCTACTGGGTTCGGAGTTTCGGGGGTGGAAATTAGAGGGGACCAAAAGTTCTACATGTATTTATGCATATAAAGGAGTGAAATTCATATGCAGATTCCTCTAAGCAAGATCTACATTACTATGAAGTTTGGGCCAAATCGTCACAATGGGGTCGAAGTTATGGGGGTGGCATTACTTGGTCTTTAGAACAATGGTAACATATGGCATGCGATAATTATCATTCGAACGGAAATGTTGATAGAAGAAACGAAAGAAGATAGAGCTATTTTACACTTTCTAAGTACTACGTTCGAGAAAATCAATTTTTCATTGATAAAAATATTGGGGAGTTAAAAAGTGCAGATGAACGGGTAAAAAGAGACGAACTCAGGGCTTCCGCTACTTTCCTATACCTTCCTCGGGAGGATTAATTTCTTGTTTGACAATGACAATGGGCTATGGTAACACCGGTACGAATTTCAGTTATACTACGGTTTAACAATGACGATTGAATAATGTTACCACAATGTTATAATGTTACTACGCGATCTATTTCGACAGCTATACTATTCCGGATAATTGTTACAAAATCATTTTGGTTGCTTTTAGGGAATCATCCCCCGTATTTTGTCCCCGTATTTTTTTTTACCATCTTAAATTTAAATGGTTTTTGTTGTTCAGGAATTTGTTTTAAATAGAGTATTAAATGTACTAATGTGCAAAAACAGGACCTAAAGAGAAATTTAATGAAGCAATGGCCTCCGTTAATACCTCGACGTGGATAATTGTTCCAACATACACGGTATCATCATTAACTTATAGTCAGGCGCGGATCCAGAGGGGGG
>JAHWFO010097242.1:425107-450536 GCA_023313115.1 Rhysida immarginata
TATCACTTGCTCCATATTTTTATTTATTATTATTTATAATTGCGGATAATCAGGAAGTGTTCCGCTCAGATTGCTTCAAGAAATGACAGATCAATAAACGATTTATCAGAACTCATTTTGCAGAAGGGCATTTTATTTAAAACTTTAAACATATTATTACTCAAAAAATCAAAAGAAATGTTAAATCAAGGATATTTGAAGCTCATATCGAATTAATACGCTTTTGCTCAACATTTAAGAATTCTGTCTTTTCTTTGAATGCAGCACCGTACGAGGAATGGCAATTCATGGAAGGATATCGCCATCTATGGAGCAATCGCTTCTCTTTCAGAATCAGGCGGGCGATAAATTTATCATCGTAAAGTATTTAATTAAATATTGTTATGATTATAATGTAAAGAACAACAAAAATATGATAATTAATTAAATCAGAAAATATTGAAATAAAGTTTTTTATATACTGATTTTATACTTCTAAATTATTTAGATTTTTGTTTTATTATGTTCAAACCTAAAATTTCTTGTAAATGGTCTTCTGGAGAATGAACCATCAGAACAATGAATAATTCATAAGAATGAATTGGTGGTGCTTTTAATAATTTTTGTGTTTTTTTTCTTTATAAGGCTATAATGAACTTTAATGAACTCTAGAAAGAAAGAAAGAAAGAAAGAAAGAAAGTGATTCTCTCCTTGTATACATTAGTGCCTTCTATTGGGAAAAAAAAATCTTATGTACATTCGCGACAGCTAGAGATTAAACTGCGAAGCTAATTTTTAATACCATTTTATTTTCTTTTTCTTTTATTCTTTCGTAGTTCTTATTATTATAAATTACTTTCAAATATTAAAGATTTTGAATTTTTAAATTTTATTCCTGTTTTAATAATAAAACAATTTTTTTTTTATCTTAGACAATAATAACAATAGAAAAATTGAAAAAGAATACTTTCCTCACGATTAGTTCTACTTATTTGTCGCTAGGTGAAAGTTAATCTTAATTGACGTTAATCATACCAGACGTATAAGAAGACGTGTTTATTTAATGAGCAACGCCACAACATCGTGTTATTTAATTCCACAATTTAATAATAGTGCGGCTAGTAGCAGTGAGTCTTTTAGTGGTTAACGCTAATCAGATTAGTAATCCTGTTAAATGCAATATTTCTCTTTTCTAGTTATTTATTTTCCCCGACGGAAGTTGTCGGCGTGTATCGCTCATGGAATTTCTTCGTTCTGCGCTCTAATTTGTCAATCGAAGGAAACTTGTCAGACGGTGTGATTCTGTAACGAAGGCGATTAAAGAAAACGTTTTTGCGGTAAGCAATCTTTCACGTATGGAAAATGCTGTCTAAAAGCTCTTTCATGTTGGCTCTTTTCTCTCCGAATCTGTTTGACACGATTTCTCTTTTTATTTCGGTTTTAAATGTGGGCTTATTGGGATATCTTGATTCGATCGGAGTTGTTTGTTTATAGGCTGTCATATTGCGTCAATAATTCTTTTTTTATTTATTTATTTTGTTTATAAGTCATTCGTCCGTCACCCTTTAAAAGTGAACTTGGTAAAATATCATGTAACATTAATATTTTGTACTCCTTTTTCCCCTTATTCCACACTCGTTCATTGAAAACTGAAATAATTTTATAATGCGTTTTGGTTTTTTTTTTCATCCACAGTCGTATAATTTTTTTTTTTTTGAAACTTAATCGTTTTATTTTTTTTATTCTTTTAATTTGTCCCATAAGCAAAATTAAACGTATTCATAAAAACGATCGGGGCAAAACACACACAGATTCGAATGGGATTAGCAACAATAATTTTTTTTTTCTTTTTATTGGACCTATTATAATTATTGTGTATTTGGCATAAGAATCGGTTTCTAGGTTGAACATTTGTGATGTTTCATTAAGGTTTACAGGTGGCCGAACCATATTAGGCAGAATAAGTGGCAGCTGCTGGAGTCTGTGGTTCAGGATTATACTTGGCTTTTTAGTGAATGATTTTTTTTTTTTTTCTCTTTGTCGGATTAAAATAATTTTTGTGATATTATTTTTCCTCCCGTTTTGAATTGTGGATTATTTAGCGAGAATACAAATAATAGAAGCCAGATGAACACTTCACTATAAATAGCTATATAAAGAATAGTCATTTATGTTAATGCAACAACAGGCATCTGTAAAAGCCATCCCAACCCACCTTTCACTATGATGTTGCAAATGATTTGGGGTTGCTTTTGTGGTGGGCTGATCAGAACTTGTCCCGACTATGGGCAGTTTTAAATTTTAAAAACATATGTGAATTTTTTTTTTTATTACAAATTTTAAGATGAAAACAAAAACACATTAAAAATACTCTTTTTTAACATTAAAAGCTTAAAAAAAACACAAAAAAACAAAACAAATGCAGTCAAACCCACTCGTAACGAATTTTTAAATGTCTGCAATTTTAATATAGGATACAGTTGAGGTATATGAATGATAATCGAATTTAAAACGTACCTTTGCTTCTCTACTTTAGTGTAAATTTTTTAAAATAAGGAAATTAATTTATAATGAAATTGGAATTTGGGTGAAACAATTTTTTAATAATAATTTTTCTTTGGAAATATTGATGGCATAATATCAGGACTAAAAAAATTCTTCAAGGTGTCTATTTTAAGGTCATACAAACGAAAAGGAAAATTTGTGGGGGGGGGGGGCGGCCCCAACCACGACATGTAGGATCGTAAGTTTTTGTTTTCAACAATTGTGAAACCCCATGTGCAAATTGAACAATAGGTTTGCAAGTGTTGCATCACGTGAGAAAGAACAATAGCTCGCACTTCGAAGCTCTGCGAGTGATCGCTTCGTCCAAACAACAAAACCCCACGAAAAAATCAAAAGCAATCGCAAACAGAACAGGGAAGGTGATGTTGACAGCGTTTTTTGATCACAAAGGCCCAATTTTGCTGGCACCATAGTTAACGCAGCATGATTTTGGGGAGACACTGAAGGCACTGCGCGTGGCCATCAAATGCAAGCGTCCTGGACTTCCTACAGAAGGAGTGCTTCTTCTCCACGACAGTGCGCGTCCTCACACCTCAAAAGCAACGGTAAACCTCATCAAAAGGTTCAACTGGGAAGCAATGCAGCATCCACTTTACAGCCCTGACTTATCCCCATGTGACTTTCACGTGTTTGGGGATTTCAAGAAACATCTGAAAGGCCGAAGGTTTCAGTCGGACGATGAAGTGAAGGAAGAGGTTTTGGAACGGTTCCGCACGCAACTGAAAGACTTCTTCATAAAGGAATTATACGCTTTATTACACAGTGGGATAAATGCCTTAACGCATTTGGAGAGTATTTTTTAAATTCCTTGTATAAATAATTTTCGTTTATATTTGTTTGAAACCACCCTTATTTTTTGTTTGAAAACCATTTTCAACTATCTGAGCTGGATCTACTGTATAGAGGGTGAGTCTGAAACCCGTTACGCATACCTTTAGGGGAGGTAGTATGGATGATTCTAAGCAAAAAAGTTCATATGAACATGGGTCCGAATTTGAATGATAACTGAGATATGAAGAGAAATAAAAATGCTGCCACTAAGATCAACATGTTAATAACTCACTTTCTATAACACCTAGAATAATGAAGTTTGAAGAAATAATAGGGTACATAAAACTGTGTACGTTAAAAGTTGAACGAATTCCAACGAGTAGTTTCCAAATTAAGCACTCAAAATCGTAACACATGCTCACATGAGAATACTAACCACCACGTGTTATGATGTTGACTATGTAACTCGGAAACTACTTGCTGGAATTCAATCAAATTTTAACAGTATACTCAATTTTATGTACCCTATTATTCTCCCAAATTTCATCATCGTAGATGTGGTAGAAAGTGAGTTACTAACTTGTTGATCTTAGTGGCAGCATTTTTATTTCTGTTCATATCTCAATTATCGTTCAAATTCGAACCCATGGTCATATGTACTTTCTTGCTTAGAATAATCCATACTACCTCCCCTAAAAGTTTTTGACAGGGTTTCAGACTCTCCCTGTATATTTAGCACTCTGATTTTATTTGTTATACAGGGTGCGTAAGGTATTTGAGGACAGATTCACGTCAAGAAAGAAAACGGAGATATAAGTCGAGATGATAACTTTATTATCGAAACATCATGAGCATACACAAGAAACCTTGTTATATGGCTATTCAATGAATCCGCTTCAGCTTCTATAACTGCTTCAATGCGAGATCAAAACCATTGACATGTACAAATCAAATGGTCATGGTTCATATTGGTCATTACTTGCACAATGGCAGCTTTCAGTTCATCTTTGGTGTTATAGGGGTGTTTATTGACCTCTCTGTCCACAACGCTCCATACGTAATAGTCCAACGGATTCAGGTCAGGGGAGTTAGGAGGCCAAAAGTTAGGGGTTACGTGATCATGGAAGTTGTCGGCCATCCATTCCTGTGTCATGCGAGACTTGTGTGCTGGGGCAGAGTCTTGCTGAAACACGTAAGGCCTTCTGTTGCGTATCGTGTCTATCCAAGGCTTTCTTCTGCCTCTTCATCATAGACAATTTTAAATAAAAGATACTTGGTCTTTTTTTTTTAAAAAAAAAAAGAACAACAAAAATATCTCACGCCAAACAAACGCTCGATATGAATTTTTTTTTTTTTACCAACAATTTGAAATTTCGTGCAAAGAACGACACATTTCTGAGGGTAGATGAAAATTTGATTCATTGTAACAGAGGCGATGAGGCGACATTAAATTTGCTCGTGAAAAGATGCCGGTCGAAATTAACCCTTGTGCTTCTCCCCCTCACATACTCATAGACAGTGACTCATTTTATCTCGTTCATCCTACCTCTTCAGCTGTGACGTATAATTTCGCATTCAGGGTGAAAAATTTAATAGTTGTTTCAAGGGTCTCAAACTGGACCGCAGAGTTAATTTTAAGGCCTTGGGGAAAGAAGTGTGGAGGCATCACATGCCCTTCTCTGCTGACAACCCCTAAAACCATGACAGTTGCAGGAAATTTCATGTGCATGACTTGTGGCACTTCTGAAGGGTCTGCACATAGCCATCTGTCATTTCTTCTGTTCACCTTCTGATCCTGGTCAAAGTATTTCATCGGAGAAAATCCACAGCAAATCAGCTTCACACGGATTTTTCAGCTTGTTTAAGAGCCTTTTCGATTGAGTAGTCGGTTTTCCCGTGTTTTGTCTGACATAAACTGACCTCTTCGAATAACGTACGAGTGATATCTGATGTTTTCATGGACAACATTTCTGATTGTTCCTTCCGACACATGGAGATCTTTAGCAAGTGACCTCGTGGATGTTCTGGGAATGTCATCGATGGCCTGCTGCACTTCCTGAATAAATTCAGGTGTTCTGGTGATTTCAGAGAATGAGGCACGCTTTTTACGCTTTGCTACTGGTGCAACATTGCCATCTTTGGTCTCCAACTCCTTCCGCACTTTGTGGACGAATGATCTTGCGACCTTTAGAAATCGTGATATTTCTAAATCGCTGTGCTCTGCCTTTATTATCATGATTACTGCATATCTCTTCATGATTTGTGTTAATTGATGGTCTGCCATTTTGCTTTCAGAAACTGAAAGGACGTTTAATTTACTATAGTGCAGCAGTAGCCAAACGAAGGTATGTCCTCAAATGCCTTATTCACCCTGTACTTGAAAAAGGATCAGAGATGATCCGAAAGGCCCTCGTGTCACCAACAATTTATTATTTTTAATTTATTTTTGATGTTAAATTATTCTAAATTAAACAAGTGTTTACCGACACGGAAATTGGACTAAAATTAGTGTCTGGTTAAAAAATTGAAACAATAAAAAAAAATCTGCGATATCATCATACGAATACCTCATCCATAGAATATTCACAAGTATCTACTCCACCAGTATATGTGATGAACTTTACATCCCGACAATGCTCACATCCTCAACTGTGATCAATGATACAGTATTCAACCTGTGATCATCACATTAAGCCTCAAACCACCATACGCAATCAATTGATAGGCAAAATAAATCTTGTACAGCTAAAGTGATACATCCATCCATCAAGCAGATATTGTATCATGACTGTCTCACACCGGGTAAGCCATGAACTGTTAATCACACAAAATTAGTCTCCTAAAAAACTGCCCTAATCCATGAACAAGAAACTGTCAGTGATTTTCACACACAACCGATTTCAAACAAAAAAATTATGTATTGATATCTTGAAGAATTTTTTTAGTCCTGATGTTATCAAAATTGTTGTTCTGTCATTCAATATTTCCAAAGAAAAATTATTATTAAACAATTGCTTCACCCAAATTCCAATTTCATTATAAATTAATTTCCTTATTTTAAAAAGTTTACACTAAAGTTGAAAATGAAGCAAAGTAATGTTTTAAATTTAATTGTCCGTAATTTTGTTAGTTATAATTGTATTTCTTTATAAACGTACATTAGATTTAGTGAATTTATTTTTTTTTTTAAAGTGGATTTTTTTATATCTGACAAAAAAAAAACAAAAAAACAAAACCCATTTAATTGTGTGATTTTTCAACGTTTTTAATATCAAAGCCCAATATGTCCTCCAAAATGGGATATCCATATTAATTCCTTAGCCATTATGCTTGACCAAAAGCTGGGTCTCTTTTTCTCGCCTTCATCTCCTCCCTTTTCACATCCTCTTATCTCTTTATCATTCTCTTATACAACCTTATTTAAGTTACGGGATTCAATCCTGGGGTTCCTCAAGTAAATGCAACTTAGCTCGACTTCTTCTGATTCGACCTCTGGAGAGAGGGGGTAACTTTGAAATCTTAAATAGAACCCCTATTTTTAATGGTATATTCAGATTGTACACAATATTCGAGAAGTGTTTTATTCTTGGTGTTTTTTTCAATTGATCCAACCGTTTAGGAGATAGAGGCCCTGAATGTGAGGAACTTTTAAAGTATTGAACCCAATTTTATCGATGAAGACAAAGAGATAGAGAGTGGGTCTGCAGACATTCCTATTCTATTTTTTGATAGTCTTTAAGAATCCAAAGTCCGAATTTCAAAAATTCAAAATTTTTTAGTGCACAAGTAAACTTTTGGGAGCAGCAGTCCTATGGAGACAGAATCTATGCATGTGTATTGTATATTTCCCAATGTATTCATGTCTAATTGTGATGAGAAAAAGAATGGTTTTTTTAATTTCTTTCTAAAAGTTACATTTTTTAGATAATATTGAAAAGTTTTTCGAGGTTTTCCATTAATGATGAGGTAAATTTAGTAATAGATAAAAAAAGATTCATGAATTTCATTTTTGAACATTAAAAAAAAGTAGTTTTAAAATGTGGTCTGAGATCACCATCCATGTTACAAACGCCCATTCCACCTCTGGACTGTTAACTCCATTTTTTTTAATTTTTCCAAATTTAAGCATCAAAGTACTTGATTAAGTCAATACTTTTTATAATTATAGCATATTTCCCTAATAATAATATTAACATGTTAAAAAGGGGGAGGTCGTGGCCTGGTGGGCTTTCACTGAAAGCAGAACTTCAGTGAAGTTAAGCAACATCAGGCATGTCTAATTACTGGATGGGCGACTCATCAGTAACTCACGATCTTCATCCCCCTGACTGCTGTGACCATCTTACAGCAGTCGTTAATCCAGGTCCATCCAGAGACCCAACTCGTCGGCCTCAGGCCATTCTGGATTACAATGAATAAAAAAACAAAAACAAAAAAAAATGACAAATGGCCATTGAGTAATTAATAATTTATTTCTGAAGCCAATCGATTAACTCAGTTACAGAAAATTCAATTTTTAACAGAAAAGTAATTGTTACAGGATTTCCATTACGAGTTGGATAAAGTGAGAAAGGTCCAAACCCCACCTCATACTATTCATGACTTTAATGAAGATTCAATATTTAATGTCATTGATATAAGAAAATCTGTAGCAGGTAGACCACAAAATCTGAAAAATGTAGATCAGCTTTTATTATATCCTATGAGTAGATCTGTAACAAGAAAAAAAAAGAGACATGATGGGCCTGACCTGACCTAACCTAAAATTCTCCTGTTAAATGTGATTACTATAAAAACTTAAGAACATGTCGAAATGACGGGACCTGACATACAGCTGACAAAGAAGACATTTATATTGCTGATGAATTAATAACGAATAATATATTATAACAGAATAGTTACTATTGATTTTTACGAAAAATCTTCAATAAAAATTATGAAAAAAAATTTATAACTTTTTCTGTAATAAAAAAACGTAAAAATTTGAACACTGAATTTAATGTTATTACTTTTTTCACTTGCCAAATCGATTAATCCCTAGTCACACAAAAATTATAACATTACTGACGATTACTCTAAGGCTATTCTATCTTATTAATTTTATACATCCTTAGATGAAAGCTATATTTGTGTTTATGCAATTACAAAGTTTATTTGAATTTATATTAAAAAGGGAATTTTAAAAAACAGTGTACATTATTTCATCACTTTTTGTTTTATGGAGTTAATCGTTTTGTCCTGTTAACAGATATAACATTAGAGTTTGTTAATAACAGACCCCCCCCCAAAAAAAAAAATCACTAAATTATTTTCTTTGTATTATTTTTTTCATTAATTAGCATTAATATATTTTTAGTCCAAAATATCTTTAATAAATGATGTCCCCCTTTATCTTGGATCTATTATATGAAAGTCATTAGATTCTCTTAAGTGAGGAAAAATAAAATTTTTAAAAATTACTCGTTTTAATTTATATTACTGTGCCTTCATGATAGCAAAAGGGCAATCATTTTTATCTGCATCTCTTATCCAGGTGGTTTCTCCATACATAGAATTGTTTGGCACACAGCCAAAAAGAAAAGTTTGCTGCTGCTGCTGATCTACTATTACTATATGAAAAGTAAAAATAATCATTCCACATCTTTTGCCATATTTTTTAATTTAAAACCACGAATTCTACAGAAGGAAATGTTTTAAATTTCTTTGGCAGAAGTTTTGTTTGGAATGATATTTGGTGAATCATAGTTAAACAGCTGTACCTGTTGTTGAGTTGAATAAGATGCCTGGATGTATTTTTTCAATTTGGAATGCTTACTCAGTCCATAAAATTATTGGCAAACATGACCGTTAGGATCTATGGTTCGGGACAGGTTAACCTTGCTATGAAATAACAATTACAGAGGGAGATTTTTGTATCAGTGAGCGAGAGTCCTTAAAGAAGAGGGAGTAGATAACGAGAAAAAACTCTAAAGACAGGACAATTGCTTGCTATAGAATTATTTGGATATCGTTCATGCTATCTTAAGTAAACATTTAAAACTAATTGCTTCGTTTGACTTGTGAAGGCGTTTGGCTTGAATAGCAACAGCATTGTAGCCATGATAAGAAATAGTTCCGAAAAAGTGTCAACGCATGCATTATTAAATAAAAAACATGAAAAGGCTTGGCAAGCGATGTGTTAAGTTTTTAAAATATGAAGAGTAAATAATATTAAGTAAACATTTTAATTGTGAATATTTACTATACAATTATATTTTAAAAAAATAGCAGGCATTATATTTCAGCAGTGCATGCACATAGCCTATCGCTGCCTGTACTTGCTCTTTCATAGCAAGGTTAACATGTCCTGAACTGTAGTGCTGTGGTGGATTAGCTGTGAGCACTTAATAAAGAAATAATTTAGTACATAGATTAGAAACTGAGCCAACTGGTGAACTGAGTAAAAGTATAAAAAGCATCAAAGCTACTGCCATGGCATTGGACCCTAAAGGTCATGTTTGTCAAATTATATGTATTTAATTAATAAAATTATAATGAACTGAATATATTAAACATATTTTGTAATCATTTATTTAATAGTTATCGATGAAATTTTCTGACATAAAGAAATTATGCCTTGCAGTACAGCATGATTTGGTATTATGGAATCAACCATTTCGCTTTTATTTCCCGCGTTCATCATGCTACAGAGTCTAGTACTGCTTTCATACATGGTAGAATAGATGAATGGTTGCTATCGTTAGCTTCAAAGACTATGATTGGACGGTTACATGTGCCTTTCGATTTTGTGCCATCCTATCTTGATAAGATTACAAACAGGAAAAAAACAAAATCAGATAAATAATAAATATAAATATAAGCATCATTTTACTTTTACTCATTTATCCCATTTGTAATGGTCATCGAGACTCCAATGGCACAAATTCGATTGGCAAATTGTAACCATCTAATCACAGCCGTGAAAGCTAATGATAACGACCATTCACGGCTTATTATATCTATTCCACCATGTATATAAGCAGCCACTAGACTATTATTCCTCTTTTAACCCTAATGAAGGCAGGGAATAAAGCTGAATCCGGTTGATTTCATAATACTAAATCATGTTGTACTGCAAGGTATCAATTCTCTATATATTTTTTTTAATCATTGTAATTAGATCATAAAGAATAAAGTAACCTCTTGTCCACAAAAATAGTTTATTCTGGTGTATACATATTTCAATCTCTTTAGGACCATTATTTAACGCAATACAAGGAATCAGGATAATTATAGGCTTATTTATATGCTAAGAAAATATGTGAAACATTAATTCTCGACACCGACCCATCAACGAATGAGTTGAATGGCCAATTAGAAAATTAAGCAGAACAGATTTACAACCGTTGAAGATGAACCATTGGGAAACAAAAGGGCAAAAACCAATCACAAAGAAGTAAACAATAAAACAAAAAAAAAAGGGGGGGGGACATTACACCAACTGCATTACACAATACTAACTCAATAAAACCCAAAAATGGAAAATTTTTACAAATTATGGAATAAATTCAACAAAACAGATAGAAGATTTTACCGCGGAGCAACTTGCCACAACATAATGACGAGGCCACGGATCAACGAGCACACGGCCCAAGCCGGATTAGGCCGTCCTGAGAAATCGGCGGTCGCCAAACACGTTGGACATTGGTCACGATGTATTGAAGAAGGATTGCCGCCTGCTTAGGACATTGGTCACGATGTATTGAAGAAGGATTGCCGCCTGCTTAAACCAGTGAAGAACAGACTTCTGTTGGTTGCCTACGAGATGTTGGAAATGGGAAAGAAAAATCCGGGACATTTGCTGAACGGTGATTCTGGTCCCCTAGACGATTCTGTTTTATTTGAAACTTCCATAATTTGTAAAATTTTCCATTTTTGGGTTTTATTGAGTTAGTATTGGTTCATCTTCAACGGTTGTAAATGTGTTCTTCGTAATTTTCTATTGGCCATTCAACTTGTTCGTTGATTGGTCGGTGTCGAAGATTAATGTTTCTCATGTTTTCTTAGCATATAACTAATTATCCTTATTCCTTGTATTGCGTTGAATAACGGTCCTGAAGCGATCGAAATACGTATAAACCAGAATAAACTATTTTTGTGGACAAGAGGTTATTTTATTCTTTATGATGCGTTATCCACAGTACAATCCTATTCCTCATTGTAAAGAGAAAGGAAAATCCCATCATAATGCGGTCGGGTATGATCCTGTTTTGTCCTTCTACTAGAGAGTCCAGTAGAAGTGGATGACATCTGGCAGCAACGACATAATATACATACATGTAACTGTGGCCGAGAAGGGTCTAAGCAACACTTGTGTGGGCAAAGCCAGTGCCAGGATGACTTTGTGTTATAAGCATTTAAGGACTAACAACAATTAATGCTATATAGTTGGATGTAAATCAAAATATGAATCTGAAAAAAAACTTAATTCTACATAACACTTCCAAAAGAATGAATGTTTAAGCAAAGAATGGGACGTAAGGCTGAAGATTGAAAAACGTGTGCCAGTGTAGCGTCCCGCCACCCCCACAATAATAGTGCTACCTCAGCTTCCGCGTCGGGTGTCTGGGTGAAGGAAGCTAGGGTTCGGGACCGAATAAAATGGAAAAAGTCAGACTGACACTGTGGTATTTGGTTCAATGAGGTTTGATTTATTCATAACTACGAGCATTAATGCCTATTTCTATTACAACATTTCCTAAATTCTGCATATGCCAGTACAGTACGGGGCCCCAACGCTAAACTTAAAGTTTTTCAACCTAATGATATGTAACCAAGTACATTAAAAGTATTGCTTCTGCATGCAAATTACTGGCACTCCTGCCGTGATAAAAGTTTACCCATGCATGTTGGAAATTTCAACTGACAGAATGGGCATGTTAACGTATTTACTCCGCTGGGGTGATAGACACGGGCACTTAAGTACTCCCGAATCAAATATTCCAGAATATCATGCTCTTATGCGCATGGCGCCTCCTTTCATTTACGTGAAGGGGGGGTGCTGGAACCCCTCATGGGTAGTACCGTGCTCATATCACTCCAGCCACTGGTGAGCCTGAGTGCTGGTCATGTGCATAGGCGTATTTGCTTTGCCTGTATACTTGTGCTAACCAGGTCACCCTACGACACGTTCCTTATTACAGTAAGATCCTTTTACAATACTGCATGGTGATAATTCCACAGCAGGGTGCTTACTAGACTTAACTTCTTAACAAGGTCAGTAATTATTCAAGTTACAAAGACTTTTCTTTAACATCACAATAGTCTATTGGGAGCGGCGCTATAGTTCATTGCGAAAGAACAACGCTATAAAACAGTCTTTCCTTCGTTAATGCCAAGGGCGGGAGGACGAAGACGGATGGCATTATTGGCTTCGCGAGGAGTATCTCGTTCTAAGTTCTGTTCTCCGCGATATGAAATATAATAAAAGTCACTCACCAAATTGTTTGCTATTTGCTTTCGGTTACCATCATTACAACATCTTCCGTCTTGCATTCCAAGCTCAGGTTCACACGTTCACTTGTAGCCGCACCGTCCATGGCCGACGGCTCGCTCACAGCTCCGGGGAATCACGCCTCGACATTCGAACTGGGAGTCTAATTCAATCTTATACCAGTCAGACTGCATTGATTACTCACTGTCGCTTAACATTAAACCAATTAACCGTTAATAGTACAACATGAATTAAATATTAACATATAAATAAACATTGATTTAATTTATAAGGCCTCGTTTCAAATGCATTCAACGACTCAGCGACATCGGTACGTCCGTACTGCTCAGATTTTTTTTAACCAAAAAAAAAAAAAAAACGAATAAATTTTAAACAAACAGATACAGAAGTCACGCATCCAAATTTCTCTGAAAGCGATCGCAACAATCCTCTCCCGGAGGCTGGACAATCTTCTTAGAAAACATCGAACAATTGCCTCCCAACAGAAGATTGGTTACGATCGCTCACGAAACAACAATTACACTTTTCAACAACTGCACGAAACTCAACACACTTGTATATTTCTTTATAACAACACAAAACTCCTATAGTAAACAACACTCATTTATTAAGACGAACAAGAAAACACATAATTCCCTCAATACAGACGCTGAATTTCAAAAGTTCACTCTCCCCGTATATTCCCCCATCTGACATATGTGACGAACCTTTTACTGGGACGTCACATAAGGCTGAAGATTGAAAAACGTGCATCAAAAACTTATTAAATGCATGTTTGCAGCTTGCATTTCTGAGATCTAAATTATTATTTTCAATCCCGTGTGACGAAATGTGTGACCCCTAAGTGAGGGAGTCACACTCGTCAAAGAAAGGAGTCAAACTTGGCATAAAGAATGTGGTCTTTATTAAATTACAAAACAAAATTACTTAAAATTACAAGACAAGCTAAGAGTGAATAAGAAAGTGAGGTTCAATAAACTTTAAACAAATAAATAAAAGGAGCAGAATAAAATATACATAAATGGCAAAGCACATAAAGTGCTGTGTGTTCCTTTTGAAGGGGGAACACTGAAACCCTAAAGTTCAAAGTTCATCAATGGCATAAAATAAATAAATGTTCATAGACATAAAAGGCTCCTTACCTCACAAAAGTACTAACAGTAAAACAAATTATTAAGTCAAACAAACAAAGCTCACAATAAAAGTACACCTCCAATCACAGAATAAATAAACAAGAACTCAGTAATTCTCACAATATAAAAATCACCCCAATCCCAAATGCATAAACAAGTAAACCAAAGTAATCCATAACTTTATTCAGATTTGATATCAACGTGAGCTAAAGATTCCCAACAATTAATCTCAGACTAAAAAAAAACTACCACAAGATAAAACGATCCTCCCCCAAAGAAATAGTTCACTAAACGTAAAAACTATCCCAACAATAAATACTGGTGCAACGCATATGAATTCTAACAAGAAATTAATCCTCCCAAGAAAGGTATAGGAAAGTAGCGGAAGCGCTGAGGTCATCTATTTTTACCCTTTTATCTGCACTTTTTAATTCGCCCCCGCCCCATTTTTTTAATCGAAAAATTGATTTTCTCAAACGTATTATGTAGAAGATGAAAAAAGAGCTTTATCTTCTTTCGTTTCTCATCATTTCCGATCGAATGATACATCACACGCCATATGCTGCCATAGTTCTAAAGACCAAGTGACTGCCACCCCCACAACTCCGACCCTATTGGGACCATTTGGCCCAAACTTTACAATAATGTTGATCTTGCTTAGAGGAATCTGCATACCGAATTTCACTCCTCTATATGCATAAATACGCATAGACCTTTTGGTCCCCTCTAATTTCCGCCCCCGAAACTTCGCCCCCAGTGGGCCAATCATAACCAAACTAAATAGTGAAGGTGCTCATGCCCATAGTAAGCTACATTCCGAATTTCAACCTTCTACCTCAAAAAATGCGGAAATTATGAAGGGGACGGACGGACAGACGGACATTGTGAAAACAATAAGTAGCTTCATTCTTCCGCTACTTAATAATATACCTTACAGCACATTGTACAAATATATATACAATATACAGTACATTAATTATGCATTATTTCACATCCTTTTCCTCAATTTTCCATCCGCTCTTCCTTTGTAAAAAGTAAACGCATAAATCAAATCCCGAAACCAAGATGGCTGCACCCTTGGTAAACTGTCACTGTGTTCATACCAAGTGCATCTTAAAAATAGCCCAAGAATGTTTTAGTAAAGAAAGTTAATATGGTAACAATTAAACTCTATTATTGCATAATGTAAATAATTACAGTATCATTTCGAAAAATAAAAATAATGAAAGTGAGGCTGAAGAAAACTAGACTTAAGACAATGTAGATGACAAGAATGAGAATGAAAATTTTCATCAACTCTTTGGAGAGTTAGATGAAGAGGAAGCTATGTTTGATGGTTTCCCACACAATGAATTTGTTGCTAAAAATTTAATCTTCTTGTACCGTAATTACACAAAAACTGCATGTAATTGTTGTGTTCTATAAAAAAAATTTTTTTCCTCTCAAGCGTTGCCTTTTTTTTTTTTTTTCCTTTTTTACCTTGGCTTATGCTCAAGTCATGGTGTTTTCCCTTTTTTTGGGGTCAAAAATCGGGGGTCGACTTATGCACGAGTATATAACCTTATGTAACGAGATGATAAATAAAATAGATAGGAACAAATATAAAATGATACAAGATCCCAATGAAAGACTAGAAGAATTAACAAAGATCATGGTGGATTCAGCTATGGTGGCAGGTATGCAGATAGCTGCAAAAACAAAAAAGAAGAAAGCTAAACAATGGTGGACCAATGAACTAACGCAGCATTGGTATAGGAAAGTAACTACATACCGCAGCTTCCTAGTGAATAAGAATCCAGTGACGCTTAAAAAGTTTAAGCAAGCTAATAAAGAATTCAAGATAGCTTTATGGAAAGAAAAAAGATCCCGAGTGGTGATCCAAAATCATAATCTTAATTTGTGGAACCTGATACGGAGTGAAACAAATGACACAAGAATTTTGCTTCCTAGTGAAAGACGTTCAGAGTACCTAAGATTGCTTAATAATCCCTGCCAAATTATGCTTCCACAAAATGTAATTAAACAATTAGACTTAGGGTATAGCAATATCGCCATTCCTCCTGTCCCTGGTATTTACGTGATTCAGAAAATTATGAAGTCAACAAAAATGCAGGATGTGAAGCACACATTTATAGTGCCAAGTAAGCTACTGACAACTCTGAATCTAGAAGGTATACAAATTATCCAAGAGCTGTGTAGAACAATTATCCAGTCGAAGAAATTCCCTGACATGTTGAAAATCACGAATATCATACCGATTTATAAAAACGGAGCTCCGAACCTAATAAGCAATCACCGCCCAATATCCATGTAACCCCCCCTTGATGAAGATTGTAGAAAAATGTGTATTCCGAGAACTGGCAACGCAAATATGGCCTAGGGTACCTAGACAACAAAAGGGCAGTCAGCCCAATGCTCGGGTAAATTGGTCCCCCATGCAAATATACATACAAGCTACGGAAGCCATAGACAAAGGTAATAATTTGATGATGGTACAAACCAACATTTCCAAGGCTTTCAATACCATCTCACGTCAACAACTATTTGAAGATCTAAAATCTTTCGGTGTCTCGGTAGAGTATCTAGCACTTATAAAATACTACTTCATATCAAGGAAAAATGTCATAGATGGTGACCCTCCCAGTTACCAGCAATCTCTACGAGGAGTGATACGAGGCTCCAGTCTTGGCCCTTTGCTGTTTGCGGTAGCTACTTCATCTCTTTACCACCATGAATTTAATCTGCAGATAACTAGATAATATCCTTTACTCCTCTTATAAAGAAAGCGAACATGAAGAAATAATGACTAAAGTACAAGAAGATCTCATATGGATAGAGAAATGGTACAGTACCCACAGCATGAAGTTGAATACAAATAAAACTAACTTTAACTATTTCACGAAAACATGAAAATACATTCTTTGACCTTTCTGGGATTCATGTTTGATAATACCCTACAATTTAGTAGCTTATGTGAAAAGATAATTACGGGCCTGAAAAGCCACTGCTATCTCATAAAAAGATTAAGATCCTTGTTATTCTACAAAGAACTTGGAGTGGTCATTGAAACCAAAATTATTCCTTACCTGTGTTAGACGGTAGTTCTGTGGGCAAGTGTTCCCCAGCACAATTTCCGGAGATTAAAAGTAGCATACAGTGCTTTGCTCAGAGTAACTTTTAGAGCAACGAAATATGACTCAATCACTTTGTTGTGCCACAAACAAAAGTTACCGACGTTTGAAACCATACGTGAAACAGGACTTCTCGTCGAAGTGTCGGGTGCCCTCTGAAATCCCCATCATCCAGCTTCATTCATAGTTAAGTGGCTTCGAAAATCTGATAATTACCGAACGGCAAGGAAAAATATGATTGAAATTCCCTATAAGATATCAACCTTTCTTTCCAGACATTTCCCATATAATGCCATAACGATATGGAATTCCCTACCACCAGAGCTTCGCAGTATACCAATAAAATGTGAATCGCCAAGATGTCCAGTCACGTGTGCTCATTTTAAGAGACTAATCAAGGAATATTATCAGCCTAACTAAGAGAAGCGTCTTCAGCTCGATCGTCTGTCGTTGTTACCTATTTTTGGTTTTGAGTGTTTAATAAAGACTGAGACGTTTTACGTCTGTCTTTCGTCCTTTTACCTTGTTTATTCCATTGGGAATGCTTATCTAATAATAATAATAATAATAATAATAATAATAATAATAATACTGTAATAATAATAATAATAATAATAATAATAATAATAATAATAATAATAATAATATACGGTACTTTTGCCATCTAGTCCTCTAATAATAGGTGTGAGTGATAAAACTGATTCAGTGTAACATTGCGAACAAAAGAAGCTATAATCTATAGATGAATCTAATTCCAACTGCCTCTTTAGGGGGAGGCCGTGGGCCTGGTGGGCTTTCACTGAAACGTAACTTCAGTGAAGTTAAGCTACATCAGGCACGGCTAGTCACTGGATGGGCGGCTCATCAGTGACTCAGAATCTTCACACACCCCCCCCTTCCCCGGCTGCTGTGACCATCATACAGCAGTCGTTAATCCAGGTCCATCCAGAGACCCATCTCGTCGGCCTCATGTCATACAGGTTGTGGATGGACGTATTGGATTACAATGAATTAAAAAAAAAAAAAAAAAATCTCAAATTAAAATTTACACCAGATTTACAATAAATGGCCTAGGTCGCAACAAAAACCTGTGAAACTATGAATAAATTGTCTATAAATAAACTATAGTCTATCTAGCATTTTTGCACGAAATGTGATGGCCTTTTCAATTGTTCGACATTGTTAAAATAAAAATTAAACAATAAATAACAATTAACATGTCCATCATATTTCGCGCAAACTAAAGCTGGACGAATTATAGAATGTGTACAAATAAAGAAACCAAATCCACACAGCTTAAATCAGACCTGTGGTAAACTCTCACAATTTACAACTTTTCCAATCTTGTTCTTTTCATTGATGAATCGTTAGTGTTTGATTCAGGGGCAATAATGCACATTCATGTTTTTTTATCATCTGCTTAAATAACACATGGAAATTTAAATTGATAAAGTTATTTGCATAATTAATCTGACTTACTAATGCACAGATTCTAAGTATGGAGCATCTGCACTATTGGTTTATTGCTCATGATCTTAATAAATTTTGAACATAGAGATAATGAAAGAATTTCTTGACCATGCATATAACATCTAGGACTTATGTTGATATTTGTGGATATTTTTGTTCTTTAACAGTGTATACTAGCATAGAATATCAGGCTCTCTAGGCCGTTTCTCAATTGGTGCAATATGAATGCTCCTAATGCATCAGCAGTACATTCCATATTGCTATGCCTCATACACCCTAGAAAGGGTATTATGAAGACTCACTTTGATTTATTTAAATGCAGGCCATTCTCTTTTAAACATTTTAATGTGGTAGAGTGTCAACATGTTTTTTGGGTGTTAAGGGCTTACCAGAAAATTAGGGTTTACTGGCCCTATTCTTCTAGCATCAACAGAATTAGTTAGCAAGGTGTCAGTTTTAGTGGGGTGCATTTACTTTTTTCATCTCGGGGCATTTACGATGAACACATACATCCTATTTATATGAAACCGCATATACAGGGTGATTCAAAACTTACTGTGCAGTGGCTGGTCGGAGGTGGCATCCACTCAAAATAGATGCTGGAAATACCTGCCATTAGCCTCACGACATTGGTTAGCATGCAGTTGTATGTTGTGAAACATTCTGCTCAATATGGCTGGTTATATTTGCTGAACTTCAGTTGCAATTTCCTCCTCCTGCTCAGTCAAAGCGTGCGGATTGTTTGTATATACTTTACCTTTCGAGAGGTGTGAGTTCCATTCCGGAACACATTCTCCACTAGGAACATGTGCTGTTCCATTGTCAGAACCATTTTGCTATTATAGCCCTCTGTAAACATTTCCATGCACTACAGCACAGTAACTTTGAATCACCCTGTAGAATTCATTTTTTTTCTATTACAGTTTTTTTTATTTCATTTTTCAACTTTAATTTTATGTCCACATGACAAAGAAAATACTACAGCAATCTTTCGTGTTGGCTGGCAGCTATTGTGCAAGTCAAAAGTGAACACGAACACTAGAAATTGAAAATCGATTTGGTTGTTTATGAACCTTTGATAAATGGCAGCCAGATGGGAGAATTTTTAAAAGTAGTAAATGACAGTTATCCTCAGTTGAGGCAGTGTCCATGTTGAAACGAGAGATCGCGATCAAGTTTTTAGAAGCCATACGCTTTTGAATGGTTGGGGCCATTTTGCTTTTGAAACTTTGCTTTGTCCTGGCTTCTTTTGACAATGAACAAGTAGACTGAAATTCGAGAAAAGTGAATTTTCTGTACCTTTCAAATGAACTTGTATCATAAATGTTGTAAAATGAAAGATATTGGTCAACTATTGCAAAGAGATTCCTTTTGTGAAACTGGAAATAGAATTTGGGAGCCTAATTTGCATTCAACCGGGTCCTGTATGTAAACTAAAAAAAACGTTATTACTAGCCAAAGGATTAAATACGCAAACAACCTACTTAAAAAAAAAAACTAGCAACTTAATCCTGGATACAATTATCTTCAGGGCACTCTATGTTGCTCTTGTGAGACACATGACACACACGGTGCACAACAGCGAGAACAGCCCGCACCCCACCCATATAGTTTGGCACACACACGAGACTGCCAGCCGCCACCACAACTGCTTCAGTGGTAGACGGCTCCTCACAGTTCTCAAGTTTCACTAGCAGTGTACACAAACCAGGGGAACAACAAAAAACAAGGTTCACTCACGGAACGATGTCTTCTATTGGCAATGGAACAATTTATCGGCTGCTTACACAGCAATATCTGAACAAAACGTGGTGCATGATCTTCGGGCTTGTATCGTCGACGCGGCTCTCTGAACGTTCGATATTGACGAGGAATATTACTTCTTTTCAGTAAGAAAAGTTAAAATTAAAAGAGAATTCTTCCTTTCAAACTATTTAACAGCAGGGATGCTTATAAATAAATCATTGATGAATGATATAATCAAGTACCGAAAGGCTAAATGAATGCTGCTACATAAACCATTGAAGAACTGCGATGTTTATATATTCCATCCGTAAATATTCTAATTTGTAATTTGCGTATACTTAAAATGAATTAGGGCACATGTTACTTAACCAATATCCACTATCATTATTTACTCGTTATATTCAGTCATGACATGTTATGAGTTGTTTGATATATTACATGCCATATCTTAACATTGAAAGTTCCAACGGTACCATATGGTACCTTACCTTACCATTAAGGCACTTGATATTTAAACATTTCCCACTATCATTATTTAGTGTTACATTCACTCATGAAACCTTGCTACAAGTTGTTTGATATACTACATGCCATATTTTAACACTGAAAGTTCCAACAGTTACCATATGGCATCATATAGAACCATTAGGGCCGTGCTACGAAACCATTTCCCACTATCATTATTTACTCGTTATATTCACTCATGGCACGTTGTTACGAGTTGTTTGATATATTGTATGCCATATTTTAGCATTGAAAGTTGCAACGGTAACATATGGTACCATTAGGCCACGTGCTACTTAACCAATTCCCACAAACATCATTTACTCATTATATTCAGTCATGACATGTTGTTACGAGTTGTTTGATATATTACATGCCATATCTTAACATTGAAAGTTCCAATGGTACCATACATGTATCATCAGTACCATTAAGGCATGTGCTACGTAACCGTTTTCTACTATCATTAATCGTTATATTCACCCATCACACGTCGTTACGAGTTGTTTGATATATTACATACAATATGTTAGCATTGAAAGTTCCGACGGTGCCATATGGTACCTTACGTTACCATTAGGGCACGTGCTATTTAACCATTACCCACTATCATTATTTACTTGTTATATTCACTCATGAGACGTTGTTATGAGTTGTTTGATATATTACATGCCATCTCTTAGCATTGAAAGTCCAACAGTACCATATGGTAACATTTGGTACTATTAGGCACGTGCCAGTAAACCAATTCCCACTATCATTATTTACGCATTATATTCACTCATTAAACGTTGATACAAGTTGTTTGATATTTTACATGCCATATCTTAACATTGAAGCTCCAATGGTACCATATTGTACCATATAGTACCATTAAGGCATGTGCTACGTAACCGTTTTCCACTATCATTATTTAGTCGTTATATTCGCGCATGACACATCGTTACGAGTTGTTTGATATATTACATGCCATATTTTAGCATTGAAACTTCCAATGGCAACATGGTATCATATGGTACCATTAGGGCACGTGCTACTTAACCATTTTCCACTATCATTATTTACTTGTTTTATTCACTCATGACACGTCGTTAAGAGTTGTTTGATATATTACATGCCATATCTTAACATTGAAAGTTCCAATGGTACCATATTGTATTAGATAGTACCATTAGGACACGTGCTACGTAACCATTTTCCACTATCATTATTTCGTCATTATATTCACGCATAACACGTCGTTACAAGTTGTTTGATATATTACATGCCATATTTTAGCATTGAAAGTTCCAACTGTACCATATGGTACCTTACGTTACCATTAGGCCACGTGCTATTTAACCATTTCCCACTATCATTATTTACTTGTTATATTCACTCATGACACGTTGTTACGAGTTGTTTGATATATTACACACCATATCTTAGCATTGAAAGTTCCGTCGGTACCATATGGTTCTATTAGGCACGTGCTAGTAAACCAATTATTACTATCATTATTTATGCTTTATGTTCATTAATGATACATCCTTACACGTACACGTGCTATTAAACTAATTTGTGCTATCACTAGTTACTCTCATATATTCGTTCATGAGACGTCATGACTATTTATTTTATATATTACATGCCATATCTGGTTAGAGGAAATTTTTAAGGGGGTATCATAATGTTACCATTAGAACACATGCCATTAGAGCCATACCTATTCCGGCTATCTCAGGTTCGTACTTGTTCGTGCTCTGTCCTATATTAATGGATTGGTAAAAACAGAGTGTGAAAAAGTTAATTTGTTTTCAAGTTATCGTAATAAATAAATAATAAGCTCCCTACGAATAATAAAATTCTTTTGATTTAGAGTCCGTTCTGCCCTTTCAATAATCGTCAATCTCGTGCATCTTGCATGCGCACCATCTCATTAACGTTTAGAGTTCGCGCTGAGCCGAACCTACATGCTTATTATGCGTTTCCCCCAACGCAATTGTGCCGATTTCGGCTATCTTCGAACTAAATTTATCAATTGGCTAAACAGTATTTAATAACGTTATATTCGTTCATGGCTCATCGTTACGAGTGGTTTGATATGTTACTTACTATATCTTAACATGGAAAATTTTTGAGGAGGTATCACAATAGTACAATTAGAGCGCGTGCCACTGTACTGATTTCGACCATATTCGAACTCGTCCGTGCCATTTCCCATATCTGTCGATTGGTGAAAACAGATTTTTAAAATCTTTCTTACTTTTCGAGAAAATCGAGTTACGGACAAGGCCAAAGCATAAAGCACCTTTCGGTACTTAATAAACAGTTCTCTGCTGTGCATCGTATGGTTGTATATGCTAGGGCTAGGCCATATGCCAGAGAAATATTATACACTGTCCGTTAGCCAATATGGCTACATGGCTAACTACCATGGCTACATGCTCAACCATCACAAGTTGAATCGAATCTCTTCTTGTAATAATCTTAAAAAAAAATTCTGTCTCTAAGCAGATCACAAGTTAACAATCGACTGTTGGGAGGCTAACACCATCTTCTCGGAAATCGTATCCAAGAAAATAATGTCAGCCCCCAACAATCGTTATCTTTGTTGCCTCATCATGGATGAAACAACGATTGCAATAAATAATAATGGGGACACAAAAAACTATTATAGAAACAAATAACTTTAATAATAAGGCTCAACGAAAAAATATTCTAGCTTAAAATGAAGAAAAAATGATATCAAAAGATTCTAAATAACGAAACAAGGAATTACATATAATTCCCGTCGGGCCCTTGTGACACCCCTAACTGACATGGCATGTCACAAATTCGCCTTTTCGACTGATATATAGCTTTGAGTTGCAAAACAACTGAAAACTCAATTCTCATTGAGAATATTGAAATGTTTTTCTATCAGGTACTTAAAGTCTGTTGTGTACAGGGTTGTTCATCCATGTACGAGGGTTGTTCCGAAGTAAGTTTCGTCATTTTTTTTTTCTCACGGAAACTTTATTGCCAAAAAAAAAAAAATACACCATGGCATCATGAACTATACACCTCGCACTATTTTTTGACATAGTCGTCACCGACATTGACACATTTGTCGTAGCGTGCAATCAGTTTGAAGAAAGAGTAGTAGCAGGCAGGCGTGCCCGAGGCTATCTGATCTTGTGTGAGCTTTGCTGCATGTGTTTTGCGTTTTTGTCCAAGAGCACAACACCTTCACTCAAGAGTTCTGGTCTCTTTCTTCGAATGGCAGAGCTGAGTTTGGTGAATGTGTCGCAGTAGCGTGCTGCATTGATGGCCCCTTGGTGGAGGAAATCAATGAGAATCACACCTTTCGCATTCCAGAACACTGTTGTCATAATCTTTCCTGTGGAGGGTGACACTTTGAATTTTTTCCTCACTGGTGAACTCGGATGCGACCATGTTGTCAGTACACATCTATCTGCCATCATGATTTGTACTCGAATAGCCTCGGGCACACCTGTCTGCTGCTACTCTTTCTTCAAACTGATTGCACGCTACGACAAATGTCTCAATGTCGGTGGCAGATCTGTTGAAAAATAGTGCAAAGTGTGTATTATTCATGATGCCAAGCTGTATTTTTTTTTTGGCAATAAAGTTTCCGTGTGGAAAACAATGATGAAATTTACTTTCGGAACAACCCTCGTACTATTGCAGATCTCCAAGACAATATTTGTGCTGTCTGCCATGCTATCACACCAATACTCTTACGCAATGTACAGTTAGCTTTCTGCTACCTGACTATATAAGGGTAGTTATGATGTTAAAAATATGCATTTCGATGACCTCGGTCAAAAACGACATAGTGTTTGTAGGAAGAACACAATTTTCAGGAGAATAAAAAAACATCGCTAAATAAAAAAAAAAACAAAAAAACGAAAAAAACTACCATCTCTATGAAAAAAAAGTTGCATACTATTTTAATGTGTGGGTTTATTTTCATTAGTATCTCGGAATAATGTTAAATAACCTAAAATAAATGCATTGCTACGACATCAAAAGCGTGTGACAAAAATCCTGCTTACGAGGTTTTGGAGAGAGGTCATTGATTTGGTTTGTTTCATAAATGATAAAGAGAGCGCTACTGCATTCTCAAATTTTATTACCTTTCGATTAATAGATTTCATGGGGAAAATGCATTGTAATCCCACAATTCTCATTGTAATTAGCCTTTTCACGTGTCGACAGGTGGCGCCACTTGCGCATGCGCAATGCACGGGTTGGTTGGCAGAAAACGAAAAAAGTGCTGGGCGATTATCATTTTTTGGTAATCGAATATAAGAATTACTCGATTAATAATCGATTTTTTTAATTTTTTTTTTTTTTTTGTATTGGCATGTTAGCTGGCAAATTAGCATTAAAATTACCAGTTTTGTCTACATTTACAAGATATTCGTTATAATGAGTTATCATTGCCCCAAAGTTATTTGGCATAATGAAACACCAATGAAAATAGTAATTTGGAGTAATTTTTAAGTATTACAAAGCAATATATGTGAATGGGCTGAATTTTTTTAGTAAGTAAGCCTTTCTTAGGGTACATAAAATATTTATTTTAATTTATTAAAAAATATTGTATAAGCACATATATTTAATTGACACGGAAAAGTTAGCTCATTTAA
>JAHWFO010097242.1:460536-488470 GCA_023313115.1 Rhysida immarginata
ATCTCTATTAACAGGCGATGATTCACCAACACGTGGAGAGGGGGGGGGGGTAGACACAGAAGTTACAAAGCGTTGTAATTGACGAATGTCACAACATGGAGTTCTTGTAAGTTATCAGTTCTTTTGTGATGGAAGAATCTAATGTCCGGATAATGATTATAATTCTGCCAAGTTTTTTAATGCCTTTCTGTGTATGCAAAAATTTACTATAATCCTAAATTAATACAAGATTTAATGATCATCTCTTGATTAAAAAAAACCCTCCCTATCTCAAAACCTCTTTTATCTCGAATTATTCTGTTCCTGTGAAATTCGAGATATCGAGGTTTGACTGAATTAGATTATCGTCTTTATTTTACTTGAGAAACTGTGAAGCTTGAAAGCTTTAGTGTAATGCTCTTTTTAATATAAAATTCTGATGACGGTATGTTATTTTTGGAAAACATTGTTGTAATTTGTATACGATGCCTGAGTGAAAATTAATGGCCATGTACCAATTTTTAGTAAAGACTGCTGGACATAGATTCCATTAGTGTTTGGAATTGTACAGAAATTTCTTCCCATGTCTCAAAGATAACTTCATGGGATATATAGATCATCTGATACTGTACATTACCCTGAATGCTTTATCTTGCTGAAACACTGTTGTGAGCCACATCTCTCTGTTCATGGCCATAATTTTCCGTAAATAGTTTCCGTAAATACAAAAATACCACATGTGACAGAGCATTTGATTTTGGAATAGTGCAACAATTTGGCATCTGTAAGAGTCTGTACACTCCCTAGAACTTGATGCTATTGAGACCTGGTGGAAATTCAGATTTAACAATCACCCATTAGTTATCAGCTATTGCAGGAAACGATTTCTGAAATCATGAACGGATATACCACCAGCCACATTGATCGTGTTTATTTCCTCATGCTACTTGCACCATATCCATTCAAGGCCATCAATGTTATTTATTAGATTATGCAAATTTTTTTTCCAGTAGATGAAAGTGCAGTGCAGATCATTATAAATCCAGTATAGCTGTGACTTCTTATTTTGGTGAAAAATGTGGTTCTGTAAGATATTTGGATGTTATAAAGAGCATCGTCCAGTTATAGCGCAGTACAAAATTGTTCTGTGCAGTTTGCAGTAGGTTATATTGCATATCTGTTAGGACGTGCAGTCCTATTCAAATGCCTTTGATACCTGTCATTGATAAGGTGTTGGCCAACTCTTGCTATTGACTATCTTTACCTCCAGTATGTTTATTTTTTGCCTTTCCACCCATTATACAGGATGTCCCAAATTGATGTATGCACTTTTTGAAACGTTATAACTCAGCAACGAAATGAGATAGAAATATAAGATTTGATGTATTTTATTCCTTAAACTTCCTTAAGTCCATACATGTTCAAAATGTCCACTTTTTGCCATAGTACACTCCCAACACTGACTTCGAACAGAGCAACATACCGCATACCGACTGGATTGTAGCTAATGGAATACCATTGATGGAAAATTCAATGAAAACTGGATTTGGCGGTACCAATTTCCACGAGAGCATTGTCTCACTGACTTCCTTGGGGATTGTGCAAAAACCTCCATGACTGCATCAACAGTCTTGTTATCAGTGGAACTTCTCTTTCTTCTGCACTGACCTTTCAACACATCTTTCACCGTTCCTTTGACTTCACACTTGTCTTGGAGTTTTGTTATTGTTACCCTTGTTGTCGGTGGTGTACCAAATTCAACCCTCCAATGTCGTTGAACCTCAGCAATTCTCCACTTTCCAATACTTCAGTATCCACTTGCGCTCATCGAATGAAAGTCTCACTGCCATTTTGGTTCAAAAACAAATAAGCAACAATGAACGTGTTGCTATGCTTTTCCAGTACCGTCTGGATCATACACAACAACCTTATATTTCTATCTCATTTTGTTGCTGAGTTATAACGTTTCAAAGAGTGTATACATCAATTTGGGACACTCTGTATATTAGCAAGAGTTATTTGAGGAAACTATAATAATTAGCATTTGCAGAAGCATTGGCTCCAGCTTCTTTGGCACAAATTATCATGCCAGTATTTAAATTTGGCCCACCAACATTAACTAAAATAAGCCAAATGCTAGAAATGGCCAGAAATCACTTATTGCAGTGACACGTCTCTTGATTGGAGCCATTCACTATACAATGATGGGTGTATCTTATAACGTGGCCACTTGATATATTAAAAGGCTGCATGTAAAATATATTATTCATTTACAACTTTTCTAAAAAAAATTCAAAAACTTCACACAAGCATTTAAAAGTTAAGCATATCAATGTTAACATCCAAATTATTTTCATAATATCCGTAATCAAATCCATCTTATCCCATCTTGACAATCCCATCTCAGATGGAATTAATGTTAGATGATAAATAACTGACTCAAGAAATATTCATGTATTTTTATATATAGGGTGGGCCAAAAATAACTTACTCACTTTGAGAGCTGATAATGGTTTTATTAATGAACATATTATAATGATATTTTAACATGTTCATTTTACTAAGAGGCTCATCCAGAAAGTAAAGATACATAGGGTATAGCCAGATGGTAAATTGTGCTACGATAATTTCCACAGAGTTAACTTTCACTTTCATTCATTAGCTTGCTTTGCTAATTCAGTGGTGGCACCACACGGTGCCATGTTTGAGAAACGGTTGTTTGATGTGGCGGTGCCCATTCAAAATCCCGCTAAATGTGAAATCCAATGTTATTCGATTTCTTAACGCTAAACATGAGTCTCCAGCTGAAACCCACAGACAAATTGTTGCTGTTTAAGGAGGGGGATGTTAACAAATGGAGTTTGCCACCTCCACGACAATGCTCGACCCCATATGGCACGTGTCACCACAGAGTTGCTGAAAAGCTTCAAGTGGGAAGTTCTGGATCATCCAGACCTCGCAGCCAGCGATTTCCACCTGTTTCTTCACCTGAAGAAGCATCTTGCTGGGAAACTGTTCGATGATAATGGTGTGAAGCATGAAGTCAATGCTTGGTTCAAAAGAAGGCTGCATCCTTCTATGACACCAGCATACAAAAGCTTGTCCCCAGGCTCAATAAGTGCTTAGATAATAGTGGCAACTACATTGAAAAATGAGCTTGGATAAAAGTACTTGATAGTAATGAAGGCATGTTATAAAAAAATTTTTTTGGCCATGTCATGACATTTGTAACTTTACTTTCTGGATGTGCCTCGTATGTTTCCAAGTATAAAATATGCAAATTAGTTTAGATAGTTTTTTGGCTGCTGGAGTGTGTAGCCAATGTTGCAATCTGCTGTTTTCAATATCGTTAACTGCTTAAATTTGATGATAGAAGAGAAAGATAGCCATATCCAGCCGGTTATCCAATGAAAAATGTAAATCCCTTATTTGCATATTTTATGATTGGAAACGTGTCTGCATTATCCCAATATGAACATGTAAAAATATCATTATAATCTGTTCATTAAACAAACTGTTATCAGCTTTCAAAGTAAGCTATTTTTGGGCCACCCTATATATTGAAACAAATTTTTCTATACAGGGTGTCCGGAAATAAATGGTAAATATTCATACACGTGAGAAAACATGTATAAAGAAGCATTTTTATTCCTATGAACATGGTGTCGCAAGCCAACCCCCACAGAGATACAGGGGGATTAAAGTATCTTGCGCTGCCTGATTGTTGGCTTCCCACGAGCGACTAGGCAATGTGGTGCAGACCACATTGGAGCCTACAGACCTCAGTACTCATGGGTTCTTAACAACTGCTTCAAACGATCCCATTTGTGAGGGTTCAGGTAGTAAACTTATTTGTGAAATGGTCCTGATTGTGCAAATGTATGCAAATCAATATGTATGCCACGACCTCCAGTGACATTTAAGGTATTAAAGGTTTGTGGAGTGACCTGACAGGGGCAGCCATAAGAGCATACATTGACATCTCTTGAACAGATGTGGGCTGCACCACATTGCCTAGTCGCTCGCGGGACGCCAACAATCAGGCAGCGCAACATACTTTAATCCCCTTGTATCTCTGTGGGGGTTGGCTTGCGACACCATGTTCATAGGAATAAAAATGCTTCTTTATACATGTTCTCTCACGTGTATGAATATTTACCATTTATTTCCGGACACCCTGTATATTTCATTTTCCAGAATGATGCAAATTTTTAACATATTTTTAAAATTGTTAACTTTGTTAGGAAGATTGTGGTAGTGCCCAAAATCATTTCCTGTCTGTGATAATGGAGAAGATGTCTCACCAGTCATGTCCTCCGAATTGTCAGGATCTCTTGTCTTGGCTCCCTTCTGACATTGCTTTGTATATATTCTCCTTTTTAGACCCAGGTTAGTTCTTAACAAAATATTACTACAGTCAAAATTGGATAACTCTAATTCTCAGGGGACCGAACTAAAACTTCAAATTATCAGGTTCGTCAGTGGGAATGAAAACGAAAGTGAAAGAAACTACTGTTAGAGTATTTGAATGGAACTGGAAAATGATTATGAATAAAAAAGCTCATTTACTTTATCATTTATGAATTACTGAATATTTTTATTACATGAAATTAAAAAAAAAAATACAGAGATAAAATATATGATCATTCCATTGGCTTGATTTAAACTTTTAAACCATGTAACACTCAAAAAATTATCAAGATTAAATAGAGAGTTACAGTAGCTAATGTTCCTGCTGCTTATTTTACCAAATGAGTCACGTTATGCTTCAACCAATTTAAAGAAAAGCTATTTAAAAGTAAAAGTTAAAGGTAAACTCCACGGAAAAAATCGACTTTATTTTTTTTTTGCATCATAGCATTAATCCAGGTTAATAGAGTATATATCATTCAAAATTTTTTGATTTTTCCTAATATTTTATTAAGAAAAATGCCTCGGAAAATTGAAAGTTGGCCATGGGATCTTCCATCCCTTCTCCAGAGAACACGGCGGAACAAAGCATCATTTCCTGCTGCAAGAACCTCTGGGAATTTCGTTGCTGAGATTCTAGTCGTTTTCGATTCTAGTTTCGCTTAGAACGATTCTACATATCGTAAGATTTTGCTAACCTGTTTTTTGTCGGAATGCCTTCAATTTGTTCTGTTTGGATGTGTCATAGATAGAAAGTTCACGTGTCATAGATTTCCAGAATCAGAATCGATTAAAAAACAGTGGATTAGTTTTTGACTGCAAGGGAACTGGTATCCAACTCCAAACAGCATCGTGTGTTCAGCTTATTATGAAGCGTCTTGCTTTGTCTATGCATCCGCAGTTTTAAATTCTAGAAACTAGAACACTCTAAACTTCCAACTCTAAACGGGGCTGGCGTTATTCATGAACAACGACCGCAACAGCATGTGCTAAACGCCGAAGGAATGAGATGCGGCAAGCAGAAGATCCCATTTAATGCATAGGGCTGTATATCGCAGAAGTTGCAGTAGCATTTAATTCTGCTAACGGGCCTTGTATATCGCTGTCACTGTTATCAAAATCGCAGTCGCACTATCGGTCTTGTTTCATATTCATAGTCCATTGCGATGCCAAACTGACAACTAACCGATAGCTTTCAATATGTGACGTCACGATTTAAACTCCTTCGCACTCTCCGCAATTTGTGACATAACAGTTGCCGAAACATGGTGCCAGTGTCGATC
Source organism: Rhysida immarginata (assembly GCA_023313115.1). NCBI lineage: Eukaryota > Metazoa > Arthropoda > Chilopoda > Scolopendromorpha > Scolopendridae > Rhysida > Rhysida immarginata. Next base: position 466,209 of record JAHWFO010097242.1, read on the forward strand.
GCCCGGGGGTGGGAAAAAATGAAAGTCTCTTTTTATATACAGGGTGATTCAGTCAATTTCTTGCCATTTCAGTACTATGATTTATTGACCCATTAATGTTTACAAACTTAGCATTTCAGTAGGATATTTTAGGCATTCGGAGTTTTTATTCCCGTGGAAAACTCTTGATGATATGCTCAATGTGGCCACCACGAACGTTTTAAACTGCTCGCAGCCGAATGGTGAAGTTGTTCATAACTCTATCCAGGATTTCTGCATCCACAAGGGTGCAGCAGTCGACAATGATTTGTCGCAGCTGGTCTAGTGTTCTTGGTGCTGTAGTGAACACACTGTCTTTAAGGAACCCCCAGAGATAAAAATCACATGGGTTTAGGTCAGGACTCGTAGGGGGCCAAAGAAAGCCACCCCCGAATCTATCTGGAAACCTGTTTGAAATGACACGATTTCCGAATTTCTGATTGAGAAAGTCTAGCACTTCATTAGTGGTATGAGGCCTAGCCCATCCTCTTGAAACCATTGATGTCGAAGCGGTATACGCCTCCTTCGCAGCTCGGGGATGAAGAAGGTTTCCAACATGTTAAGGTAAGCCTGTGACATTACGGTGCCCTCAAAAAAGAACGGTCCAATGATGCCTCTTTTGGAAATCGCGCACCAAGCCATAGCCTTTCGTGGATGAAAAGGTGACTTATGGATCTCATGAGGGTGCTGGGAACCCCAAAAACGAACGTTGTGTTTATTAACGTCACCTGACAGATGGAAGAAGGCCTCATCTGACACCCACAGGTTGTCCACAATGTCCTGATTGGCTTCCATTTCTGCTCCAAACTCCATCGCAAATTGTTGTTGCTTCTGTCTTCCAGTGTCTGTTAACTCTTGATAAACATGGATCTTATACGGGAACAGGTGTAAATCCTTTCTCAAAATTCGCCACGTCGTGGTATACGACAACCCTTCTTCAATGGATAGACGGCGAACAGATTTTTTGGTAGGGGAATCGACCAACCTTGTGCGAACATTTTCGACAACTTCGCAAATTCGAACACGAGCTTCGCTCCCGCCTTTTTTCTTGCCTTTAACACATCCAGTGGCACGAAATTGCTTGACAAAATCCATGATTGCTTGCCTGCCTGGTGCGTCTTGACACTTATACTACTTCTGGAACTTTCTTTGCACGATTACAGGTGATTTTGTCTGGAAATACCATTCAACGACCTTGCATTTCTGCTCTGTTGATAAGGCTGGCGCCATTTTTCAACAATACGATTTTCATGCAGCGCCGTTGCAACAATACAAACTCCAACTATTTAGAAATTCGATATGGCGCTCATATTCTTTCAATTGTCAGAAATTGACTGAATCACCCGGTATTTTATCAATCTTGAGTTTGAATTGAAAATTATTATACATGCTATGTTGTTATTGGGACCTTCTTCTTTTATTTTAAACAAAGTTGTTTTGAGTATGGAGTGTACCTTTAAATAAAGTTTTGGGATTTTTTGAAAGAAAGAAATTTCAAAGTTTTTATTTATTTATTTCTATGTTGTTTTTTTTTAAATGAAAGTGTTTGACTTATGAGGTTTTATTAATAAAATTAGTTAGATTTAAAAGGTTAAATTTGCATGATTTTTTTGACTTCAAGGGGTCGGGATCATCAGAAAAATTCGACTTAAGAGGTTTTTCGAGTTACCCGTTTTTGACTGTATCATTTTTAAAGTACTGTATTTACTGGAATATGCTGAGGTTTTTTTTTTTCAGAAATCTGATAGAAAAAAGTGATCTCTTTAAAATTTCTGTGCGACAGGGAAAGAATTTTTTTTGATCAGCGCCATTTTGTTCTTTTGCGAATCTAACTTTCTTTCACAAATCACTTTCATATTGTGGAAAAGCATTATTTTTTGCAATTTCTTATCAAATGCTATAAAAAGGAGGTGAAACTATATTAACACAAGCATAAAATCAATGGTGTACTCCGAACCCGTAGATACCGAAGAAGAATTGGCGGCTCGTGTTGTCGTCGCAGCAGGTGACATCAGCGACCGTGCAAATCAACTGTTTCCACGCGTACATGAATCCATCATAAGGCGTTGCGAATTGTGCTATGAAGCAAATGGCGGTCATTTCGAACAATTACTGTAAAAGTCATACACTAGATTGCCTGTGTTAATTGTTAAAAATAAAATAACCTAGGCTACCAACGCACACTGCATCCCGGTGTCATTTGATTGTTTAATGCAGTATTGTAAGTAAACGGAGCTGCGTGACCCCATGTTCATATGACAAAAAATACTTCTAAGGACCTCTTCTATCGTCTCCCAAAAAATCTGTACTCAATTCAAAAACACCCTGTATATGAATGACAAAATATTTATTTGTTATCCTTATATTTTTGTTCTTTTTTTTGTTATTACTGATTCCTAGACAGTAAATGTCAACGCGTTAGAACTTTGCCTGCTGATTAAAGTACTGTGTGTTGACTGCCTGTTACACAATGTGTGAATGGATCAAAATCACATGAATGATACACCATAGCCCACTTATTACGAATTCTCTTAATACGAAATTCTGTTTAAAGCCACCGCGCACGGTGCTTATTTTCTTGCTTGATTGCCTGCATTCATGCAGACTGCAGGCTGGGTTGCAGGCTTGGCTGCTGGGGGTCATGAAGGCTGCGTTCACATGGGGCATGTTACTGTGCAGGGTAAAGGCTGGCGCTCATGTGAGACGCTGCTGAAGAAAACATGGACGCTGTAAGCAAAATTGTTCATCGAACACGATTTGCTATCATTGCTGCATTCTTGCACGTCGAAGAGTTAAGAAAAACGAATGAAGGTAGACAAACACGTAAAATATGAAGTCTCACGAATGACGAAATCATTCACATCCACCTCAGTATTTTGGCACCATTTTGGTTTCACGTGACAGTCTGGTTTCTGATTGGCTGAACTAGCAAACCAGCAAGAAAACCTGCACGGAAAATAGCACCGAAGCAATCACCAAAATCCAGCAAGGTGGCCTGCAGCGTGGCCATCAGTGACGTCATTTTCCTGCAGCACAGCCAGCGCAGCTGTCTGCGGAGCAGCGAGCAAGCATTCATGCAAGTTAAAAAGCACCGTGTGCGGTGGGGTTAATACGAAATTATTCTCTGCCCCAACCCCATCGATGTAATTTACATAAAAAATTGCCCCAATAATACGAACATTTTTTTATGAATATACGAAAAATTTTAAGCATTTTTTTTTTATTTGTTTAAAACAAGTTTTTTTTTTTTAAATGTAAGACGAGGTTTTTATAAGGTGTCAAAAAATGGGGGTGTCAAAATAAGGTGTCAAAAATGGGGGTCGTCTTATAATCGTATTCTCAGATTTGGAAGAAAAAAAAAATGGTATACCCCCCCCCCCCATCTTCCCGATAGAAGAGCGGCTGTTAAAAACCTGTCTGTTTGAAGCCTAAGTACAAGATCAGCAATTTTCCATAATAAACATGTAAAAATGACCACATCTTGGATTTTTAAACGAATATTTTTAATATTACACGTAATAAACATGTAAAAATTGTTTATTGTTAGGATTATGTGTGGCACGGCAAATAAAATAGCATAGAATACAGTTCATAAAAAAGGTTTAATGCATTGAACTTTACACGACTATGGTCAAAACAATAATAGATTTAGAATAGAGTAACAATGCCGTTACTAAGTAACACGGTTGCTGAGCGCAACAATAGCATGTGCGGGAAGCGCTCACGTTAAACAAAAGAAATGAGGAGATTGTAAATAAAATAAATTATATACTTAACACCCCCCCCTCAATCGAGGTATTCTTCTTTTGGAGTTTTAAGTCCCATACCTCGGATGCATGTTTGCAGCTTTGGTCCGGTGAGCGCTTTGGTCATAGCATCTGCAATCATATCTTCGGTATGGAGGTAATTTAAGTTGATTGGGTGATCGACCAGAGATTGACGCACAAAATGATACCTAATGTCGATGTGTTTTGATCGACTGTGAAAGACTGGGTTTCGTGCAAGTTTTTCCGCTCCTTGGTTGTCACTGAAGAGGTGGACATGGCTGAGCCTTTCGAATCCAAGTTCGGTTAACAATCTATTGAGATATATAGATTCCTTTGCGGCATCAGAGAGGGCCATATACTCAGCCTCAGTTGAAGATAATGCGACTGTTCTTTGCTTTCTACTTTCCCAGGATATGGCGCTGCCTCCTAAGACAAAAGTATATCCTGTGTAGGATCGGCGGTCCATCGTGCATCCTCCCCAATCAGCATCTAATTAGCCTAGTAGTGATTGTCCTGTCCCTTTATAGATTAGAGAGAGGCTCATGGTGCCCTTCAGATATCTGAGTACTCTCTTCACTTGAGTCCAGTGGGATTTTCCATAGTCTGCGTTGAATTGACTCAGGTAGCTTACAGCATGAGCAATATCTGGGTGTGTGTCTGCGTTGAATTGACTCAGGTAGTCCAGTGGCGAGATACATAAGGCCTCCAACGAGTTCGCGATAAGACAATGTGGCCTGTTTTTCTTTTTCAATAGGTTCTGTAGTAAGTTTGATTCCTGGGTTCATTGGAGTATTCACCGTTTTACAATTTTCCATTCCGAACCTGTTGAGGAGGTCTTGATATATCCTGTTTGCGAAAGTCAGATTTCTGTATATTGATCATTCTTGTGTTGAGATATCTCGATTCCTAGGCAAAAGTTTGCTTCACCTAAGTCCTTTATTGGAAATTCTTTACTGAAGGATTCTCGGAATCTTTTCAGTTTCGTCGGAATTTTGGAGCATGCAAGAATATCATCAACATAAATAAGTATAAAAGTTTCTTTTGCATCGTCTGTGTACATACACGGGTCGGCGCTTGTGGGTGTAAATCCAAGCTTACGGAGAGTGTTAAGTTTAGAGTGCCATAATCTGCCTGATTGTTTCAATTCGTAAAGAGATCTTTTCAGTGTGCAGACATGATCTCTGCTGCGAATTTTGGATAGCATATCATGCGCCTTGTTTCTTAAATTAATATCCACTTCTCTTGATATCATCTTCAAGGAACTTTGGCATTTCCATGTATATGGTGGTGTCCATATGACCATTGAGATATGCTGTAGTGACATCTAGTTGTATAATTTTCATTTTGGTTTCTGCAGCCAACGCAGCTAGTGTTCTGAGTGAGTTGAGTCTGGCTACAGGGGCAAAGGTATCATGGTAATCGACTCCAGGTCGTTGAGAAAAGCCTTGAGCTACCACACGTGCTTTTCTTCTTTCTAATGATCCGTCGACTCCATATTTGTTACGTAGGACTGTCCTGCATCCTATTGTTTTGTGGTCGGATCTTGGAACAAGTTCCCAAGTTTCATTCTGAACTAGACTCTTGATTTCAGAATACATGGCTTCCTTCCAGCTTTCGCTGTTAGGTCCATTCACAGCTTCATCAAACGGAATTTCCGAGATCAGCATTGTCGCTGGAACGTCTTCAGCGTTTTCATCTTCTGCATCTTCAGCATCTTCATCGGTGTCAATCGATGTTTCGTCTGCTTTTGTGCTGGTGGGTTCCATTTGTGTAGTGCGATCCCTTAAGTTATATTGTTTTGTAGGACTGCTTTTTTTTTTTTTGGATATTATCTTCCTGGGACGACCTGGACCTCGTTTAAGTTGTGGTTGTTGAGCATCCGTCTTGTCGCTTTTCCCATTTTGATCTTCAAGTTTGATTTCCGGCGTGTATGGATGAGTTTTGTCCTTGTCATTAGAAGAGATTTCCACGAAATCAGTCGGATGAAAAGTTGAATCTTCCAGTAGCGAAAATCGACCGGATTTAGTTGAATGTGAGATGAAATCTTCAAAGCTTTCTCGAGCGTTGAATTGATCAGAAATCTTACATCTCGTGAGATGCACACCTTCATCTCGCTTGGGATCCATACTCTATATCCTTTTGATATGTTGGAGTATCCAATAAACGTTCCTTCTTTGGATCGAATTTCCTACGATTGGGTGATTTTTCGAGTATGAACGCTTGACATCCGAAAGTGGCTAACAATGGGTTTGTGTCCGGTCCATAGCTCATATGGGGTACGATTTTTTAAAGTCAAGGACATGCATCGGTTTTGCACATAATTTGCCGTTGCAATCGCTTCCGCCCAAAATGTCGTAGGAAGTCCTGACTGAAGCATCATGCACCTAGCGGCTTCGACAAGGGTGCGGTTACGTCTCTCGGTGACGCCATTCTGTTGTGGAGTATGCGGCACGGTTAAGCGTCTGCGAATTCCTGCGTCTTGGAGTATCTTATCCATGGTGGAGTTGCAGTACTCTTTGCTATTATCGGATTGAAAAGCCTTAATCTTATGGCCTGTTTGGTTTTCCACTGTCGTCTTGAATTCCACGAATTTCGAGGGAACTTCACTTTTGTTGTGGACGAAATAAACTTCACACTATCCACTGTAGTCATCTATCATGGTGACAAAATATTATGCACCACCAAGAGATTGCGTTCTCATGGGTCCACAGACGTCGGAGAAAACGAGATCCAATGTTTGGGCCGATCTCCTCTTTCGAGTCTGGAAAGGAGCTGATGTCAGTTTACCCAAAGTACAAATCTTGCATGAAGTGTTAGAAGATTTAGACCGATTGAAAGTTTGCGACTTTCATCGAGATCAGGTCCTTGGAATTGAGGTGTCCCATGCGATCGTGCCATATATTGATATCATTACGTTTGTCATTAGTTGTTAGCGCGTGTTGTGCTTGCTCTCATAGATAAGAGATCGCCATCACGATCTGCAATCAACTTGACGTTGTCATCTGGATCCTTTATCATTGCGTTTTCCTTCGTGAATGTGCCGCTGTATCCCCTATTTACGATTTTGACAACAGATAGCAGATTAGTTTTTAAGTGAGGAACGAGTAGGGCATTTTCCAACTTAATGGTCTTGCTAATATTATTTATCGAGGTGTTAATTTTTACATCACCTTTTGCAATAACATTTGTGTCGCTTCCATCGGCTAGTTTGAGGTTGCTTAAAGCATTCTCGGTGTTCACAAATAGTTGTTTATCGTTACACAGATGTGATGTACTACCACTATCTAAGCACCATCTGCTAGATTCGTTCACTAAATTTACTCTATTGCTTGTTTGCAGACTAACCTGAGTGGTGAAGTATGCCTCCTCAGCAGTGTTTGCTTTCTGCCTATCATTTTTCTTTTTGACGTAACAGTCTACAGTTTTATGTCCTAGTTTTTTACAGTAGTTGCACTTGAATTTGGTTTTTGGCTTACCGCTGGGTTTGGAGGAGCTGGAAGCGTTTCTTGAACCTTGTTGTTTTGTATGTAGTGCACCGTGTTCACCTTGTTTGAGATCCTCATTGATGGATTGACTAGCTTCGATCATTTTCGTTTTCAGTCCTTCAATATTGGAAGCATGTCACGTGATTCGATTGCTCTTCGAAAGATCTTGAAGCTTGCAGGCAGGCTTTGTAAGAGCATTAGAGACAGCAGCTTCTCGTTAATATCAACGTTCATTGTTTCTAGTTTGTCGACTATTTCGAAAAATTGCGCCATATGAATTCTTACATCGTCTTCCTCTAGCATCTTCTTTTGTAGAAGTTGTTTCAGAAGTGTGGCCATTTGTGCGGGTCCTCTTGGGGCATACACGGATTCTATTTTTTGCCAGACTTGTCGTGACGTATCGCATCCACGGACGTGTTTGAGCTCTGATGGACTCGTCGATAGAAGAATGTCTGAACGAGCCTTTAAATCCTTTTTTTTCCATTCGGTGCGTGAGGCTACTTGAGGTGCAGTTGGGTTTTCTGGTAGTTCGGGCTCTGGAATTTTTCCTGATACATAGTCCCACAAGTCGTTTTTAATCAGTAGAGCTTGTGCGTGGATTCTCCAGGTATCAAAATTGTCTTTATTGAGCACTTCCAGGCGGGTGGAACTTATTGTGTTAGGTTGAGCCATAATTACCTTTAGAATTTATTTCCAGCGTGGTAGAACGATGGCTTCGTGCTTGTCCGTCAACATTCGGCGATTACGCTTTGCCTTTTGCTATTTTATCCTAGCCGTGATGTTCACTGCGCAGTGGTGGCGTGTCCTGGTCCCATAACCTGTTATTAATAACAATAAATAACATCCAAGAAAATTTTCAAAATAAGAGAGGTCTTATGTCTTTGCCACCACAAAGGCACGCTACCGCAACTGTATCATCTTTTTCAAGATGGATTTTTAAGCATAACGAAGTTGATCCGGAGCATTCACCTTCCTGTCCGTTACTGTTCACGCATGTGTCAGTTCCTATGACATTGCCGTCGCTATCTGAGCTACCGCACTTAATAAACGGTAGAACTTTTGATAGGTGATGTCAGAAAAACTAACGGCGATGTTTAATCAGCAACCAAACGTCGTAGTTATGAAACCGTAAAACATCAAATTTTTGTAATTTGTAAGTCCATATATTATTTGGAAATAATAAATGTTCCGGTATATTTATGCGTTTCTTCATTACAATACATTAACAATTAATTGTTAAGAGTAAACAAGCCATGATAACTGATATTTTGTCCAGAACACAGAATAACAATAACAGATAAATTGTCTTTTTTTTTTTTTTTTTTTCCTCTCTCTCTCTGATATTATAAAACTCTGATATTACGAAACGATTTTTTGTACCTTAGGATTTCGTATTAAACGGGTTATGGTGTATTTCCAAATAACAGACTGGTTAAAATCTTTAAAGGGTTAAAAAATGTTTCTAATAATATAGATGGCACTGAAGACATTTTATGGCAGGAAGAAAAGGTGGAAAAATCTTCGAAATTGATGAAGAAAGTGAATAACAAAATTACATTTTATAATTTTATTATTTTTTTTTAAATTTATGGAGTTTAGTTTTATAATTAAATTCGACTTTGAAATGTATGTGGTATGTATCACTTAAGTGCATTTGCTCTATATACAGAGCATAGTTATTTCTTTTCATTGAAAAGAAAAAAATCACGTGAATTAAAATAATCTTCAGTACATTGAAAAAATAGTGTTTAGTTTAAATTTGAGGATTTTTTTCCCCATAAAGATGACTAAAACGGGGGAGGGGGGGGTATTGGCTTAAATTCGATGTCTGCATTTATTCAGATGGAGTTGCCATTTTAAATCTGCTTATAGGCCTAGTCCTGTTATATAGATGGAGCACTGTATTTCGATTTAAACACCTCTTCCGATCTAACTGGAATACAATGTACTCCTGTTATTAATATTGTTATAAAATTTCAAAATTTATTGGTATTTTTTACTTTATTAAAAATGCACTTTTTAAAATAATGAAACTTTACTATAATGCCTATATTTTCCCACACTTTTCACATGGTTTTATTTTTGAGGATCCACTTCAATTAAAAATTATCTTATGCTAACTAGACTGCAAAAATGATGTAATATATCAAACAACTAGTAACAACGTGTCTGATACAATTAATTAATGACAGTGTGATTGATTAATTATATAACGATTAATTAATGATACTCTGAATTTAGTACCATTGGAAACTTTCGATGCTTAGATATGGCATATAATACAGGGTTATTCAAAATGAATGATGCAAAAAGAAAACATAGCTGAGACCACTGTAATCAGTATATTTACAAAATACGGATATCACGTGAAAGATAAACTCTCCAAGTTTCTCTCGATATGGGAAGGACACGACAGACATTTGAACGGCATTCAAATTCTTACCACACTGGCGCCAGCACCCCTTCACGCACAGCATTAGTGACACATCATTGGCCCCGACAACCACTGTGATAGCGTGTCGAGGTACATGGTTGAAACACGCCTCTAGTGGGAGTTTCTGAACTGGTGGGTTTTTCAGCATTGCCAGATGAAACTTGGAGAGTTTATCTTTCATTTAATAGCCGTGTATTTTAAATATCTTAATTATACTGGCCCTGCTGTGTTTTTTTTTTGTTTTTTTTGCATCACTCATTTTAAATAACACTGTATATCAAATAATTCTTAATGACATGCCATACATGAATATATGATGTGTAATTATTAGTATCATATGGTATCATTGGTATTCAATGCTTCCTTAATGACTGTTCTGTATACCTGAATTTTTCTCCGTTTTTGGGATTTTTACTGTTAGAAAAATTTATTTTTATTGTCTTTTCAAATCTGCTTTTATTTCCTTCTCTCCTAATCCTCTGATCCTTTTAATTTTTATGCTGTAATTAATAATGAAATAACTAAAACACTAGGGCTGCCTCCAATGAAATGAACAAGCATTTTGGATGTTCTTTTTGTAAAAACGAAATATGCTTCCCAAAAATGTAAATTATTTTCTCCCTAAAGTCTGAAATGTTGTTCCTTCAAATTTAAAGAATATTAAGTCTAAAGTTTCCTTTAATATTGCAATTAAATCATGGGTTTTTAATAATTTTGATTTTAGTCTTTTTTTGATTACAATTTGTTCCGTTTTATTTTTCCTGTATGGGCTCATAGGTTGTATGACCTTTTTCGATTCTTAATTTTATTTAATTTTGTTCTTCATTTTTGTAATAAAGGATTGATTGATATTGATATACAGAAAGTTGGAACAAATCTTATTTTCTTCCTAAAAGTGTCCTTAACCCTTCTACTACTTTCTTTTGCCACCATCTTGTAAAAATGCACTTCAATTTCATTTTAAATAAATACAGTACTGACTCTCCCTTAGCATTAATATTTTAAGAGCACTTATAGAATACAAAATTTATTTTGGCTTTCCTCTGATTTCTTCCTATTTGCTGTGGCAATGCAGGATCTTTAGCATCTGCCTGCACATATGAAGCACCTGCTCCCTTATTCTTTAGACTTAAAAGTGGTTTTGGCCCCACCTGCAATGCAAGCTATGGTATTACTGGTGCATGTCTCAGTAGATGTTTATATTCCATTGGCTTATTTAATTTTATTAAAATAATTTAATTTTATTACTATATAATAAATTCATTTTAACACTGCAAATGTTGTTACTGACACTTAAGATACTTGGAAAGCCAGCAGCACGCTAGTTTTTATCAGTAGCAGAGTCCAAGTGTGCATCTGTCCAGGGACCAGAATTCAGTCTTTTTCTCAGGCCCCACTGCCACTATACCCTGTCTCAGCTTCAGTTGAGAATGACGTCATGGAATGAGGTCCCGGATCAGACATAGTGCACAACATCTTATCCTTCTGCCGTTAAAAGACTAAGTTATTCTAAGGCTATGTATGCTACGTTACACCATCCTATAATCGCGTGGCTTCTCGAAAGTAGAATAGCCGATTGGTGTCTATCAGATATCATTTTTTTAAATTAATGTTTAAAGTATTTTAATCCTGTTCGTGGAAACTCGATCATCTTTCATTTCTGACACATCTCTTTCATGCAGGAACAAGAGATGCCGCCATTTTATAATCAAATAATCTCAACTACAGACTGACTTCATTTTTTTTTTTTTTTTTTTTTAAATTTCGTTGAATGGCTTTTCTATCCGCCGATTTTTTTTATATCGAGGAGAAAAATATGAAATGTGATTCCAGAAAGAATTTTGAACTTTTTATATAGAAAATTATTTGAACTATTTCTTCATGCGGGCGAACTGTAACTGCTTCACTCGTGACGTCACTCTCAACTGAAGCTGAGACAGGTATAGTTATCTGGGGCAAGTGACCTCTGGTGGTCACTACATGAAGCTTTGCTCTCACGAACTGGTGGCGAAATTAAAAATCATGATAAGAGTTCACTATAACACACCGTAGGTAAACAGTCACTGGGATATTTTGACTTCATGCAGACTCATTTACTGGACCGGGTTACGGTGATGGAGTTGTGATGGGAGCTTGCTTCCTAAGTGGGCATCGACATCGGAGATTGTGATGCTGCAAAGTAGTTGATGTACAGTAGAACCTCCGTTTAGCGAAATTCAACGGATCGGCAAAATCATTTCACTATATAGAATTTTTTGTTGCATGGAGGTAGTGTTAAAATTTGCATAATTTTGATGTATAACTTACATATGTATTTTAAATTTGGTATTTATATGTAGAAATTAGTATTTTATATTAATTTGAATGCTTCTTAACATTAAGAACAAAACTTTTTCGATACTTGACATCACTGCCTATCTAAATTCATCCAGGTTGCCATTGCTGAAAATTTTGTTTGGATCGCGATTATTTTTTTCTGAAATAATTAAAATTTAAAGCAGAACAGACCAAAAATAATTTTGTAATACTTACTTTACGGAAAAATACCGATAGAACATATCCATAAACTGTTATATTAAGGCCGACAAGCAATTTTTCGTCGGCCTCTGTAAGATTAGAATTTCACAAAAATATTTATGGGCTTAAACTTTCAATAAAATAGTCATAAATTTGAACAAATATTAAAGTTTTTAATATAAAAAATCTTTTGAGTTTCGACAGCTTTTATAGTAGTTCTTGTGCCAACTCTCATAGAAAATAAATTTTTAACATGCTTGCACATCATCAGCAGACCGCAATTATTGTTGTGCAGTGCATCATGGATAATTTAGTGTGATAACGTTGTTCTCAAGAACTCTTCGTAATTTTTCCGATAAAAGAAACCTAATGTCACAGCCTCAGCCGACTGGGCAGAGCTTGTGACGTAAAAACTTATTTTTAACTTTGCTTGTTGGCCATTTGCGATGATTTCGTTTGTTGGTTGTCTGGTCGTGCTAAGTGCAGGAACCAATTTCGTAATAAAGAGCTAAAATATACCTTAACATTTTTAGTGTCTGGACCAAAAAATCCTTATAGGGATAATTATGCTATAAAGATTTCACTATATGGAGATTGAAAAAGCATTAAATCAATAAGATTTTTGCCGGGACCACAGAAAAATTTCACTATAGAGAGAATTTCTCTATATCGATGTTCGCTCTATGGAGGTTCTACTATATTGGGTGGATCATCCAAGATGAAAGCTGGTTTCGATCGGTTGATTCCTACAGTCACCTGCTGGGCATTTCTCTGGATGGTAAAATGTTTGTTGGTTCATTTAGTGACTGCAGAGGGTCTTTCATACTGGGTCTTTATACTGGTTGGACAGTTTATTTTCACAAAAAGGCTTCGGATTAAGCACAATCTGGGATATTGGGTGGCAGGGTACTTGTTCAGGTACATCGTCTGTCACGTCAGTTAGGAACAAAAGAAAGGGGAACAATGGATTTAGCATATCTGTATAGTAGAATGTATAAGTCATTTTTTTATCTATGAAGTTGCTAAATACTGTATTATCAATAAATGAATTTATTTTTCATAATTAAAAATGATGAACATTATTTTTATTAACTATATCTAAAATATTGTTTTATTTGCATTTTTGTAGTGAGCCTAGGCAAGGTCTCTAGAGTTTGCCGCTCATGGAATACTTTAGCTAACGAACCCCGGTTATGGCAGAGATTCTGTAAGGACTGTAAGTGGCAACTGTCTGCAGATGGGGAGAAAAAATATTTGGCAGCTTGTGTTCTACCAGATCAAACTATTGATGTATGTTATTTTTCCATTCATCCTCCTCTTATTTAGTTTTGATTATTATAATCTACTTATATAATAACACTTCAATTTTACTTATTTCTTCATGCAAAGTTCACTTAAATTGCGATAATATGGTTGCAATAATCACTTACACATATAAAAATTTTCAATTTGAACTCAAAATCAATAAAATATATGAAAAATTTTCATTTTACCCTCTAATCAAGACATATGCCATTTTTCTGGAAACAATGAAGTCACAGTTTCCAATGGAGTACCAAGGACTTCAGAATTGTGACGTCACACATTGCAACAAATATTATTGAGTTGTCAGGGAAGCTATACAAATACGAATATGAAAACCAAAGCGATAGTAACTGTAGCAATTTTAATAACAGTGACAGCGATAAACAAGGGTTGTTAGCAGATTTAATGTTGCTGCAACTTTTGCGATATACAGCCCTGTGCATTGAAGTGCTGTTAAAACAGAGGTTCTTCTGCAATATTCAGCACCCGGAGTTTGTAGAGGTCTTCGCCCCCCCCCCCAGCTGAGAAAGTTGGAATGAACTGTAACATTCCAGACAGCTATTTAAATTTACGTCATTTATATGCCAATGGAATCCGTACTGTCATTAAACCCATTGAGGCCCTACTAAAAGTAATTTCTTCAACCATTTCTATGAGACTTGTTTCCAAATTTTTTTTCCTCACTGCCTGTGTGTTTCCATATCTACACTGGCTGACAAAAAAAGTGAAGCACCCAGAAGGAGTGGTCCAATATTATCCTATTTCGGTACATATGCATACCATTGATGTGTGAGTAAATGATTAGATTCACAAGGATCTGTAATGTCTAGAACGTTCACCAGTGTGCATTCGTGATGTCACCGCCAAGTTGTTACCAGTCAACTGTTAAGTCCGACAGTTACGCAAGACGTTCAGAGATGTTTACTGTACAAAGTACCTGCGATGCCTCGCATATGCGTTAGACTTCTATCCACCAATTGACAGCATTTGACAGGGGTCGCATTGTGGGACTGCATGAGGCTGGTTGGTCGTATCGTGCATCACAACACCAGCGCCTGAGTTTAGAGTGGTGCCTTGCCCGGGAGGCATGGACAGAGGACGAATGGCATTGCATCATGTTTAGTGATGAGTCCCGCTTCTGCATGGCCTCTGATGACCATCGTATTCGCCTTTGGCGGCTCGAGGGCAGAGTGCACAACCATCCCATATTGTGGAGAAAACACACAGTTATAAACCCTGGCATCATTGTGTGGGGAGCCATCGGATATGCGTTCAGCTTTTGAAGTTAATCATACGACTGTTGGGTTAAGGAGGTGACTGTAATCTCCTGCATATAAATAGGGTGTACACTAGCGTTCCGTGCGTTAGTTTTAGCCAAATTGCATTCGTCACAGTAAAGGATTGTTTTATTTGTGCTTCAGAAGACTTTGATGGCACAGCGATACATCACAGACATTCTGCGTCTGCACATCCTACCCCTTCTGGCAACAAAATAACGCACGCCCACACATAGCACGTGCCAGCAAGATCCCCGGACCTCTCCATCATTGAACACATGTGGGATGATATTGGAAGGCGACTCCGTCCCAGTACCAAGCTGCGGGATCGGGAGGGACAGCTGCAACAAATGTGGACTGACTTGCCTCAGGAGAGAATCCAAAGGCTGTTTGACACCACATAACCACATAAGGGCATGCATCGAGGCCAGAGGGGGTGCCACACCCTACTGACCTGGCGCCAACAGCATTGTCAGTTTCATCCCACATTGTAATCTGTACAATAAAGTCACATGTTCTTTCATCATATGTAGTTTCATTCACTTTCAACCATTCCTTCTGGATGCTTCACTTTTTTTGTCAACAAAGATATACAGTGGATTCTCGTTTTTACGAAATTCCGGATTTTACGAAGTAATTCTGAAATCCCGATGCCAATTTCTTACTTTTCTTGTAATAAACTGTCATTTATACGAGGTATTTTTAAAATAAAATACAGTTTTTACGAAGCTATCAAAGTAATTAATAGTAAAATTTTCATTAATTAAACCAATCATTTTAAGCTTTTTCGTTAAGCAAATGATACCTATCTCTAATTGGTCATGTAGCAAAGGAATCATTTTGCTTCCATTACTTAAGCATGTGTTTACGCTGTGTTATGAGACAGTTTCGATATGAGAAAATCGATTCGTAAGCTGGTTTCACTTTCGATATCGGAAATGTCGAAAGTAGTATGGTTGAGTCACTTGATTGCGAAAGTCAAGTAGACATCAGTGATACTGATTTCGAAGAATTCGAAGCATAGGAAAACTTAAAACGTAGGTTGAAATTCAATAGTAAATTTTCTGAGTTTGTTGGTAGTGGCATGGATGAAGGAAAACTGGATCGAAAACTCCAATGCGTCGCGCATGAGTTTTTTTTTTTAGTGTCGCCACCTAGGTATATTTGCATTCGTACTAACGCACTAAGCAGACGACAGCAAATTTGAAAACATGACCACGCAGGGCGGACACAAATGTTCAGCTCTGAACTGCGACAATAATCGTCGAAATAATCGTTATAGTTTTTCCGCTATCCAAAGGAAACGGAAAGGTACTTATTATTGTATTACTCGTATGTTATTGTATAATTCGTAAAATAATATTGCATAGTAATAGTAATTGATATAATTAAGTAGGGACCGGAGTATAAGAAGATATTTTGCTTTTATAGATGCATTACAAATATAATGTTCGCAAAATAGGGATGGAAATTTGAAGCAAGTCTTCAGCCTTCATATTTTAAGGACGAATTTCTGTAAATTATAAAAAATGCTTTAATTATTACAAATCGAGTAATAATTTTTTATGGATGAACAGTTTGATGTATTTTCTAACTAATGCATACAGACTGTTTGATGCTGACTGTCTTGTAACAAGGAATATGTGGCCATGATAAAGAAATACACTTTGTTTTGCACATTACTAAAATTTGGTTTAAGTACGTGAGTTTCCTAATAAGCCACTTCCTGATCATATATTTGTTATATTGAACATTGATGTTTGAAAAATTTCAGATGTCGAAAATGGATAGTCAATTCTCAGAGAATAGACTGAAGAATAGAGAAAAGGAAATGAAACAAAAATGAAAATCAAAGAAATTAATAAAGCTAAAACATTTATAAAATTATGGTCAAATTAATCATACAAAAAAATGAGTAATCACATTCAGTGATTAATGAAAAATGAATAAATAGTGAAAATATATGCTTATATTGTATTTCTTGTTTACAACAAGTTTCTCCACCAATCAAATTTATTTTAAAATTTGAAAACACCCCAACAGTTTAATTAAGTAAACATTAAAAATAAAAAATGATTTAAAAATTCCCACCCCTTCCCTGTTGACAAATGCAATTAACCCATGTCTTAATTAATTTGACATACGGATTTTCAAATCCATTTTAAAAAATGATTTTTTTTAAAGTCTGCATTTAGGTGTTATATGAAATTTCTAATTCACTTAAATTTTCTTAATGTATTAATTTCAACCATGTTCATAATGTTTTAGATTCAGGAAACAAACAAACAGAGTCTTTGATTGGTTTGTTATTTAATTAAAGAGATTAATTGAATTAAAATAAGTTTCACTCAAATCAATTAGATATCAATTCACGGAACGACTGAATATGATTCAGGGAATAAATATTAATATTCTTTGACTAGGTTAAGGCATTTGTTCACGCAATTCTTAAAGTAAAAGTTTGATTAAAACTGATAAAAATTTCCCGTGTCGTCTGCTTAGATGAGTTAGTACGATTGCAAATATCCAGATGGCGCTCTTTTGAAGCACTCACTTACAGAAACAAAGGAGTTTTCGATCCGGTTTTCCTTCATCCGTGGTAGTGGTAACTTCATCTACTATTTGTCTGTGATTTAATCAAAGATGGCATCGTCGAAGCCGAGATTGATGATAATGACGACAAAGAAGCTCAAGAGGAAGCTATAACAACATTGTCGGACATTAAAAACTCCTTAAATACACTGCAAAAATATTTATACTCTATGAAAAATCCCCCAAATAAAATTTTTTCAAATCATTATTTTCTCAAATTTTCTGGTCTGGTTTTTACGAAGTTCGGATTTTACGAATTCACCCTGAGATTCGTAAAAATGAGAATTGACTGTATTTTGATTGCTTGGTACCAAAAAGATTAACAATTGAATAAAAATATTTGAGAATTATAAATCTTTGTTGAGCTTATTATGAATAATGAGAATTTTTGCTAATTTATTCTCTTCTCAGACTCGCAGAGAGCTGGTAAAATTCATGAAATGCAATTTTTTTTGAGCTGCAACAACTGTGCAAAAAATTTCTGTTTTATAGAGCTTTTTGATTTGATTTTCATAAGAGATTGTCAACCTGTATTAACACAATCTGATCCATATTTATAATCACTTTTTCTTTTCCAAAAATTATTATTAACACTATACCTCAAGGAACTTTCTACTGATTAGGAAGAGAAATAAACCAGTGTCTTAAAAATAAACTTTTTTTTTTAATTCATTGCAGTGGAAAAGAAATTTTATAGACCGTTATAGACTGCGTCGCAATTGGCTAAAAGGTGTTTGCCATGTTAGGACATTCGAAGGCCATTCTCAAGGTAATGCTTCCTTTTTAAATAGTCTTAAGGTTTCAGTTCCTGTATTTTCTGGTCAATAAGTTAAATTTTTTTTTATTTTTATTTTTTTAACAAAAATTTATTTTGAGGCCAACTGTAATAGGGATTTGATGTATTTATTGAATTTAAGGGGAAATTTTGTATTAATCAGTCTGTTACACGAGCTTATTAAATATTAAACATGGTGTATCAAAAATACGTTTAAAAATTAAACTTTGAGGGAGAGTTCCTCACCAAAACATAAACATATGTCCGAAAATCCTTAGATTTTGGTATCGTCCTCAACGTGATTTGAGGTAAAGTCCATCAATGGAAGTTTGCAACTAACCAGGAGACTTGTTTACATTTGTGGTTAGTCTGTTTTGAGCATTTCCCTTGTGTAGTCATGAGTTAACTGAAAGGTGTTCCATTTAACCATGACAGGATATCCATTTCGTGAGCAGGCAAATATGTTTATGTATGATCACAGGGCTGTATGGCTGTATCAAATCCGAAGAATTCATGCATTAATAGAATCATGCCGAGAACATTTTGAAAATTTGTTATGAGTTTCTGAGCTAAGAATTTTTGGACATATGTTTATACAGTGATGTTCTTAAAGCGTACACATTCATAAGTTGTGTCACTGCACCGTGTTGTAGCGTTACTTATTGTCTGGTGGCTTTGAGCTATAAGGAAACCCCCCTTCCTTTGCTCTTATAATTAAAAGAAGCAAACAAGAACAACAACAAAAAAAAAAAAAAATCGAAAACTCCCTCCTTAGCCACTTCACCACTGCCAATTCGTACACACCCCTAATATAAACACTCGTTTCTACCCCTTTGTTTATTTAGAAATAATATCTACCTGCTTTTTGTATACAGTAAAATCCCGTTACAAGATCTGGGGATCGAGGAGGCCAGGCTACAGGTCCAGAACGTCCAATCCATCTGTCGGTTAACACTACGCCCGTTAGAAGTCAGCCACTAAATCACGGACATGCAAAAGTTCAGTCGACATTTGCGAGAAAACGGTTGAGTTTCGGAACCATGTTTATAGGGATTAATTTGCTTACTTTGCCATGGGGAATATGCATAAAAATTTTGTGACAGCGTTTCAGATACACCCTGTATAGAAATGATTTGAAATGTTATAAAGGGTGTCCCAAAATGAATTGACATTTTGAATTTGCCACCTTTTTTTTTTTTTTTTTCATGATACAATCAGAGTAGAGATTTTTATAGGCTGGCGTTATTAAACATTGAGGTTAAATGAAACCAAGCGATTATTGTAAGAAAAATTTAATGGTTGTGTTATCTCGCAGTGAGGTGATGTGAATTGGTCGCCAATATCATAGTTATACACTCCCAGACAAAAATATGGAGATTTTTGAAAACTTAAATGATTCATCTCGGATAAATGCTATTAAAATAAAATAGAATTATACTACTCATTACACAGCGATGTACACTAAATATACACCATCTTATTAACTACACATAAAATTTTTTTGGGTACTAACTAATTTCGTTCAACAAAAAGCAAGAAACACAACAACTGCATTGAAGTCAAAAGTTTGGAGATTTAATTATACCGAGACATATGTTTGGAGATTTTGTTAAAAAGGTTAACATATTAAGTTTCTAATTGCAGAAATTTAACTATAGACTTCATGATTATGTAAATTAATCTAAGATGGGTTGATTTATTATAATTTAGAGATGTGCTGAATTTATTTTCTTAAATTTTCAATAAGCCTCCTACAAAACAGATCTCTCAATCTATTCATGACTTAATTATTAAGAAATGGCAAGAAAAAGAAAAACAAATTAAAATAGCAAAAGATCTCGACTACAAAATCTGTAAGCAAGATTATTGTAAAATATAAGAAAATTGTAAGTTGCACTGTGAAGCAAAGGTGCTGCAGAAAACGCATCACAAGTAAAGCCGAAGATAGATATCTAAGAGGTATTGTCAGAGAATCGTGCTTTCAAACGGCAAGAGAAATTACTGCCAAATGGAATACAATCACCAAGAAAGAAGTTTCGGCAAAGACAACAACCCGTCGTTTGAAAGAGATAGGTTACTCTTTAAGTTCTGCAGCAAAAAAGCCTCTCTTAACTAAACGAATGAAGAAACAGCGACTTGAGTCGACATGTGAACATTCAACATGGACTATAGAACATAGCAAAAAGTCATATTCAGTGATGAATCTAGATTTAGTCACTGAATGATGATAAACAAAAAGTTGTGCGCAAGAAAGAAGAAAAGCTGGACTTTAGATGTGTACCATATAGAATCAAATTTCCACCAAACAGCATAACTTATGGAAAAATAACTGCATATGGGTCCGGAAGTTTAGCTTTTGTCAAAGGAAACGTTGACAGTTCCTATTAGATGGTAACTATATGGCAGACTATATGAAGTTCATTGAGCACTATGACAAGTGTTTAAATAAACTTGGAAACTATGGGGGAAAATAGTTAAAGGTTAATAGAATCTGGTAAAGAAAAAATTTGAAAATATATATGGATTTTGCCAGGGTATTAGAATTTGTCCATATATGGGGAGTGTCTGTGTCTTTAATAGAGGTTGACTGTATACAGATTTTTTTTTTTTTTTTTAATTTTTATACTGGATGGCAATTAGCTAATTTTAACAATCTACTTCTAAAAAATAAATTGTTGATAAACTTGAATCCATTCAATTGTTTTCTGCAATAAGTTCGTAGGAATTAGTTGCGTTGCTTTCATGTGAAATGGATTCGTGTTTATTGTTGAGTGATGGAGGAAAGAACCGGATTAATACACGCATCGCTTTAACTATGGCGTAACAATGGAATCTTTATATGTGTTCAAATTTTTCCGTTTTCATGGTTTATTTTGAACACAGTGGCTACGTTCACGGCTACCGTGAAGGCATAATGGCTCACGACAGTAAGGAGTGACGTCAGTTGTTATTGCTGGAAGTTGTTTCGCGGCACTTTTCATGCAGCGGACGGCCGTAGCAGTGAATGAACATATTGTGCAAATGTTTCAACTGGAAAAATATTCAATAGGAAGAAGTTTCAAGTCGTATCAAGAGTTGGAGGAGTTGGAGAGTTCTATAAATTATAAATCATTTTTTTAACTTCGGAAATCGCAATCTGTTTGCTAAATTATGTAAATAATAAATAAATGGGGTCATAATTTTTCCAAGATTTATAGTATTTAAGTTTCAATATTTGAATACACAAACTTATTGGAGTACAAATTTCTTAGTGGGTGAACGGGGAGGGGGAGGTAAATTCACAAGTAAACACGGGGATGATAATAACACTGTATATTACTTTGTTTTTGTGAACTTCATTATCATGACTGTTTCACCCCTTGTTGGCCTACCCCTTGTTAGGGGCGTTAAATGTGAGCACCTATGTGTTCATTTCCCCAACTCAATTTTTTTTCTTTCTGAAATTGACTTAAAAGCTCATGATTCCAGAAAATACATGCACATTGAAATTAAAAAAAAAAAAATAAAAATTCGTCTATACTTATGTGACTAATTTTGTGCTGCAACTATCTCCTCCGAAACTGCAAAAAGCAGAACCAAATTAATATTTGAGAGTACTTTATACTGTTCCTTGACGTTTTTTATGACAATTGGTTAACCGTGTTTGGAGATAATTTTTTTTTCCAAAAATGAAGATACGGCTTTAGCGTTCATACCAGCGAAACAAACTCAATAAATTCGACATGTACGGACTCCTCACATTAAGACAAATTTTTTTGTAAATAACTTGTTTACTTCTGATGAACCAGTCAGTTCTGAGTTATAAAGGTTTACATCTCCCCCTCCCCCCTACAAAAAATATTTCCGTTTCTTTTCTTTCCAACTCTCGGCAACAACTGTGACGTCACTTCTCATTAAAAGGACACCACTCCTTACTGTCGTGAGCCGTTATGCCTTCACGGTAGCCGTGAACGTAGCCACAGCCTATTTTGAAAGAAACCACATTTCGTGATTTTTTTTTTCCAAGTATCAATAGTAGCTTTAGACGAGTAACACATTTTAATTTTGTATGAATCTCTCTGATACAGTTTTGTGTGGTTCCCTTATAAGATG
>JAHWFO010097242.1:498470-510989 GCA_023313115.1 Rhysida immarginata
GTAGAGAATAAATATATTTTAAAATGAATGGGTATATAAGATCGACGTTTAGTTTGTAACATCCACGCCTGTTCATTTTAAATTAATTATAATAAATACAATATCTCATTTTCTAAGCTAATTATAGTGTATTATTATAGAGAAAGGTTTCCTCTACAGAATAAAGTAATTTTCGTTTTCTTAGACTGAATGAATAAAAAGATAAAAAATTTTATTTCTGACTATATTATAAAAACGAGTAAAAGTGCCAAAAAGCACTCTGGCGTCTTCAAAGGGTTAAATGAATATGCAGTGCCTTATGGATGCATTATATGTGGAGAACAGTGGATCTTGCAGCAAGATAATGCACCGTGTCATAGTTTTCGTGCCACTCAGTCATGGCTAAAAGCAAAGAATATTGATTTATGTCATGGCCATCTAGAAGTCCCGACCTTAACCCTATTGAAAACTTGTGGGGAATTCTTGTTCGCAATGTATACAACGATGGGCGGCAGTTTAATGATGTATCATCTTTGAAGACAGCAATCATGAATTCTTGGTATGAAATTGACCCTAACATTATTCATAAATAAATAATTTCTATGAAAGAAAGAGTATTCCAACTTATTCAAGCAAAAGGTGGTTCAATCAATTATTAAAAACTTTGTTTTAACAAAAAAGGCAACATTGTCCATTAAAATAAGAGACACGTTTTTTTTTTTTATACATTTTTGCTTTTTTTTAATATATTGTTATTTTTTGACTAAAATTAACACAGCGGAGCATTTTAATATTGTATTTGTTCCAAAGTAAGAGTAAATGAAAAGAAAAAACATCTTGCAAAACATTTTTATCGCTTTTCTTAATATTCACAGGTGTCCACTAAATTAAGAGACGCACTGTATATTATTGCATATTATAAAAAAATTGTGTATAATAATCCAATTTTGTTGTCATAATTTTCGCACGGCGGCAGGGTGGGAGGGATTCTTTCATTTTTTTTTTTTTTTTTGGTTGATTAATTTGCCGTTTTTCTTTTATTTTTTGTCTAGCCTATATATTATTATATATATATATATATATATAGGCTAGTCGGTATGCAAATTATTTCTTGACTAATACACCCATGTGACCCATCATTTTAAAGCTGTGAAAGTTCTTCTCTTTAAGACGAAGTTAAAAACTTGTTCCAATGCCTTACATTGTGAAAGATTAGATCAATTTTGCAAATGCTGTCTACACAAGAGATATGATTTATTTTATTGCATGAGTTCAAGCTTAGCCAAAATGCTGCTGAAGAACTTGTGATGTCATCAAAGCAAGGGGTGATGGGACAACTTCTCAATGTACAACTGGTTTGAAAAATTCTGTGGCAGCAATACCACCCTTGAAAATGAGGATAGTCTCTGCCGTCCATCAAAAGTTGACAACAACCAGCTGAAGACATTAATCGAAGCCGACATGCATAGATCCAATGAGAATTTGTTGAACAGCTCAAGGTAGACAGTCATTTGCCATTTGAAGCAAATTGGAAAGGTGTAAAAGCTTGAAAAGTGGGTGCCCAAGTTGCATCAAAAGAAGGCTATGGTGACTGTTTGGTGGTCTGTAACCAGACTCATTCATCACAGCTTCCTGAAGCAGAGTGAAACCATTACTGCCCAGTCATATGTTCAACAAATTGGTGACATGCACCAGAAACTTCTACAATGACCAGCATTAGTCAGTTGGAAAGACCCCATCTTGCTTCACGACAGCACTTGGCTGCACGTACCCATGGTCACCCAACAGAAGTTATATGATCTTGGTTACGAACTCTTGATCATCCAGCGAATTGATCTTTCGCGAGTTGACTACCACTTTATCATTCCTATGTGGGGATGCTTCAAAAACCAAGGCAATGCAAAAACTACCTTCAACGAATTAATCGCCTCTAGAAGTCCAGAATTCTATGCTACCGGAATAAATATGCTCGCCTCGTTAGCAAAAGTGTGTTGACTCTGCTGGATGTTACTTAGATTAATAAAGTGTTGTTTGAAATGAGTTAATGTATTTTAAAGTAGTTAATACACATTGGCCATTAATTTTTCACCAACCTAATATACTGGTACATTACAGCACATACAATACTACATTATGCAGTACTTTAATTCACTTGTTTTTCTCAATTTCAAAATATTATTGCAAAAGTGGATTCTCGAAAACAAGATGGTGACAACCATTCACCTAAAAAAACCAGCGATCATTAAAGCTTTTGAATCATCACTGCGTTCATCATTCCAAATTGTCCAAGAATGTTTCATTAAGAAAGCTAGTACAGTTCAGTACATTAAGCAGTCTACATAAGAAACTGTACATTAATTCTCAATTTCCCATTCACTTTTTTTGTTACCAAATGTTGTATGGTGTGCAGAGCTCTCAACCAATGGGCACTGTGGCCAATTGTGTGGAATAGTGATACAGTCTGTCCCAATTATTTTTTTTAATTAATAAAAAGATTAAATGTGTAATATGGGTGTGTTTGTTTAATGCGGCAAAAGCAATGAAGTTAATGTAACTGCGTTTGTTTAGTCTCGTCAGACTGACTACTTCCATTTAAAATTGCCAGTGATGCTCGTGCAATTATGTTTCATCGAAGTGGAGGAGCTAAAACCATCGTCAGCTTCTGCGGGATTAGCATTAGAGAAGGCGATCGGCATTTTAGCTAATGTCATTACTACAAATAAATGAATTGTTCAAACAGAACAGAACATTCATAGTAATAAGGTTTGCGTCATTTTGAGAACATAATGCAATATTTTCATTAAATTATCATTTCGTTACTGCGAGCTTTAGAAGGCATACGTCGCTGTTGTCGATTGCTTGCTGGAAAGCAGTCTTTCTCATTACGATATATTCAGACTGACGACTTTCACAGCATCGTGATTCATAGTGACAGCTAGTCGCATTTGTTGCAACAAACAAACATACCCTGTATTCCAAAAATTACGGTAGGTATACTTTAGTCATTAATTATAATTAATCAATAATAATTATTGATTTCCTTAAAAAAACTTTGTCGGTTTTAAAAGAATTTTTTTTTTTTTTTATTGTTTTATTATAAAGAATAAATCGGTTGCTTTATATTTGAAGGTCTGGGATTTATCCACTCAACAAAATTGGACTGGCATTGCATGTAAAGTAACAATGATTGGACATAGTGATACAGTCCGTTGTTTACAGGTAAGAGAAATTTGGCAGTGGGCATGAGGCTTTTTAACTTAATACCGTAGTTGATTTACTATTATGTAGTTAAGAATATATAAGGAGCGTTCAAAAAGAAACGAGCTGGAGGCCTAGGAACAGAAACCAGTACCTGTATGTCAGAAGTATTGGCCCTGGCTGTTGAGCACTTGTCCCACCGCAACACAAGGCAGTGAATGGCTGTCTCGTAAAATTCCCGAGGCTGCGTTGCGAACCAGTTCCACATGTACTGCTTGATGTCGTCATCCAAGGTGAATCGTTTGCCCCTCAGAGCTTTTTTTAGGGGACCAAAAATGGCGTAATCGCAGGGAGAGAGGTCTGGGCTGTATGGAGGGTGACCGAGACCCTCCCACTTGAATTTCTGCAAGAGTGCCGTGATTGTGTTGGCCGTATGAGGTCTTGCATTGTCGTGGAGCAGAATGACCCTACGGGTTAGCTTGCCTGGTCATTTCGATTTGTTTGGCGAAGGGTGGTCAGGTTTGCGAGTAATGCTGGGCATTCACTGTTCCGTGCTGCAGGAAGTCTATCAAAAGGGGGCCGTCTTGGTCAAAGAAGAATGTCAGCATAACCTTTCCTGCATTTGTATGGATTGCCTTGGATTTTTTTGGTGATAGTGACCCTGGATGCTTCCACTGGAGATTTTGTTGTCTCGATTCTGGTTCGAAGTGATGACACCAAGACTCATCTCCAGCCATCACTCCTTCCCTGGAATAGCGCTGCAAATGATCAAGACAGTGGGCCCTTCGACATGCTTCCTGTTGTGGTTGACTGCGGGGCACCCATTGGGCGCACACTTTGCGCCAGTTCAGTATTTCTGTTATGATGGTGTGAACACTTCCGGTGCCCAATCCAACCTCGGCGGCTACAGCTTTCACTGTAACTCGGCGGTTCTGGGTAACGAATCCATCAACCAGCTGGACAATGTCATCGTTAATGCGGTTAATGCAGTAATCCTTCCCTGAACTGCTTGTGCCATGCCTTGATCCTTTCAAGGGACATGCAGTGTTCAGTGTACACTTGTGACATTCATCGATGAGTGTCCGTTCCCCCTACTCTTTCCGCTGTCAGAAAACGAACAACACCTCTTTGCTCTTCTTTTGACTCCTCCATTTCACTTATTCACTGCGTATACAACACGAATGACCATTAGACGATTGATGGTTGCTTCTGCTTCCTTTGTATAGTCACATGACTTCCATCGTCACCCTCTAGCGGCAGGCTGTGAACTTCCGTGCTCTTGTCGGAACCACTCTTTGTTACACACGTAACGATATCACTATTCTGTCACGGTTTGCACATTCCAGACTACGGCTCGTTTCTTTTTGAATGCTCCTTATAAATATGTTCATTAGCTTTTTCTGTCAATAGTTCCTTTATTTTAATTGCCATTGCAATCTCATTGTTGATAGTCAACTAATTTTATTGTTAAAGCTGCATTAAGCATTGCAAGCTAGATTTTGATATTAAATTTCTTGTTTGAAAACTTTGCATAGGTAGATGAGAAAAAAGTTGTTAGTGGTTCTTACGATAGCACATTGAAAGTTTGGGATTTGAAAACTGGTGAATGCCTGTTGACACTGAGAGGACATACTGCTGCTGTGCTCTGTGTTCAATTTGACAGCACAAAAATCTTATCAGGTTCAAGTGACAAAACAATAAAAGTAAGTAGATCAAAAAAGCATTTTTAATAGGGATTTACATTCCAAAAATACTCTTTAATTTTCCGCTGTTGAAATGTGCCAATTATAGGGTGGAGCAAAAAAAACTCGCCACTGAAAATTTCTAAGTCCAATGGAAGCGGTCCACAAAGGGATTCTAGAAATCGACTCGTTCCATTTAACGTTAACGCCTGCCTTAATTAATGGTAGCGTTCTTCCTTCTAGAACCGGTCACCCCTTTGCAGACCATTTCCATCGGACTTAGAAATTTTCAGTGGCGAGTTTTTTTGTTATTTTTTTTTTGGTCCACTCTGTAGAATGGCAACAATTTAAGCAATACAACTTGAATACTTCAAGTAATGAAATAAATTCAAATTCTTAAAAAAATTATTTTCTGTATAAAAAAGTTTTTATAATTTACAATATGAAATCACATTAAATTACACATGAATATAAAATATGAAATTTGGATCCAATTTTTGTTCATGATCCAAATTCTTAATGAATTTTAATTGATTTCAGTTTGAAACAATTATATTAATCTCGTGATTTAAATCTCATGATTTAAATAACATTGCTTCAAATCTTATTGGATACCTCACAGGTACAAAGGTGTAGGTTTCTAATTTTTTTTAAATACATAAAATTAGAATTTTCAGGGGGTATGAACGGTGTGGGTTATATTCAAGTATACAGGGTGTTGCAAATATATACAGGACAGTACTACTGGGTAGCCTATCCGCTCATACATTGTTACATCTTCATAGTTCGACCATTGTTAATCTTATTTCTACCAATAATAAACCCTAAATTTGGTTGATTTATGATGTAACAATGTATGACGTGTCAGTTGTTTGGCTTTCTTTCTTGCAGTCGAGTGGATAGGCTACCCAGCAGTACTGACCTGTATTAGAGGACTGCATTCACACATTTTTCGCTCGGTAGAAAAAACATTACTATAAAATCCGCTAGGTGGCAAATGGTCGTGATAGAACGAGCGAAAAAGACTCTGTCAGATTTTCCAATAGTATGGGATAGGATATTCCGAGCATTGTTCGATCGGTTGTTTATCCCATGAAAGGGGGAAGTGGGCAGTAGGACGAACTGTTTTAAACGTTCAAACGAAGCTGATTGCAAGCTTCTAGATTCGTGTATTTGTTATTACTTTTACAAACAAGTATTTATTGTAAATAAACTTATAAATTTTTAGTTGAAAAAATTTTTCCGTAAAAAAAGTGAATTGAAGTCCTGTTTTCGTGATTCTCGTTATTCAACTGTGAATGTACGTAGGTTTTATGGTTTAAACTTTATCCCTTAGGATAAAAATTTTGTTTACCTATTTTTATACCCCGAAAGTAATATTAAATTTCTATAGTTTTTTTAATATCTTTTTGAGTGTATTTTGGCAAATTGGAACTTTGCAACAAGATTTATAATCCCCCTTGCAAGTAGTGGACTGCTATGTTTAGCAGCTCACAACGAGCGTACTATGCTCGAGTCTGGGACGCTCGAGCAAATTCGAGCGAGCGAAACACGCCGGTGCAGTCCTCTACCCTGTATATATTTGCAACACCCTGTACAGTACTAGCAGACTACCTGACTCCCTCTTTATCACAGTTTTCCAATAATGTCATTTATAGGATATTGCAAAAATTTGTATACATAAATTTCATTAAATGTGTACTGTTATTTGTTTGCTGCTGCTGCATTTTCTTTGTGGAGTAGTGTACGTACGTATATAAAATCTTATTATTGTGGTTCTAATAAAATATTAACTTTACAATTCCACTTGTGGCTCATGATGCGAGGCACATCCAGAAAGTAAGTTTCCCGATGTTTTCCCCTTTAAAGTAAACGTAATTAGCCGTGTCAATTGCGCATGCGTAACAGATCTATGACGTATCAATCATATGCCAGCCGGACAGGTCCCGCCTCGTGCCAGTAGCGTGGTAGCAATGGTCCGAAATGGAAGCTCTTATTTCTTCTCCTACCGCCTGCGAGGTTTGGTCGGTGATAAAGTTCTTGAATGCACAAAGCATTGTGCCAATTGAAATTCATCGTCAGCTCTGTCAGGTCTATGGGCCGAACATCATGAGTAAGCAGATGGTGCGTCGCTGGTGTAGGCAGTTTTCTGAAGGCCGTCAAAAAGTGTCCATGATGAGCGCAGTGGGCGACCATCCCTCATCAGTGATGATCTTGTTGCCCTTGTGCGGCAGCTCATGATGGAGAACTGTTTTTCACGTTTTCTTGCATCTCAAGAAATTCCTGTCCTCCGGTGAGCGTTTTGGCAACGGCGAAGAGCTGAAGACGTCTGTCACACGCTGATTCCATTCCCAGGTGGCATAGTTCTACGAGAGGGGGATACAAAAGTTGATCCCACGATACAACAAGCGTCTCAATTCTGGTGGTGGCTATGTTGAAAAATAGCTGAAACATTGCTGTACTTGTTGCCAATAAATATGTTCCTGTAAGTGTGAGTTCTTTTTTTTTTTTTTTAAATAGGGAAACTTACTTTCTGGATGCGCCTCGTACAACGTAACGGACATGGCTCGCATCAATAAAATGAAATTTATGTAAATTTTGTTCTGTTAAATCTTAAAATACCTAACATTAAAACTTTATAAAAATACTTTATAAATTTTTTTTTTCCAACATTGTTTAAAAATATATATAAATTTACTGATCTTAGATCTGGAACTTGGAAAGAGGAAATTGTTTGAAAACTTTATTTGGTCATCAAGATGCAGTAACATGCTTACAATTTGACAACTCTCGAATCCTGAGTGGGTCTTTAGATCGAACTATAAAGCTATGGAACTTTGTAAGTGGTGATTGCTTAAGGACGTTAGATTGGATGAAATCTGAAGGTCATACTGGTGTCATACGGTAATTATTAAATTAGTTAACCTAATCTATTCATTCACTCTTATTTTGTGAGCCTTAACAAAAGAAAGTAGGTTATTGCCTCAGGTAAACTGTGGGTCGGTTGGCATTTAATAGAGTTTAGGCTTTAATAGATTTCATCGATAAGTTAAAGCCAAAAATAATTTCTTCCCTTTTATACATCTTTTCGGCCAAGTAGTTTCCAGATACTGTATTTGCTGTTTAGAAAAGTTCCCTATCTGAACGATATGCCAGATACATGGCATATACTGCCACTTAAATATCAAGCAGTGGCATAAATAAATGATGTGACAAATTTCTTCCCTTATATACATCATTTATTTATGCCACTACTTGATATGTAAGTGGCAGTTTATGCCATGGTATCTGCCATTACCACCTACACAATTACATATTGTTGAGACAGGGAACCCTTCTAAACCGCAAATACAGTGTCTTGGAAACTACTTGACCGAATTTGATCAAATTTTAACGTCATATAGGAACTAACTTTCCCTGTTATCCCTCCGAATTTCTAATTCCTTATTTTAATAGTTCCTGAGTAATCGACTTCCCGAAGTGGACTTTGGCTGGAAAATTAAACATATGTGACTATGAAACTGTGGTTAAAAAAAAACAAACTCCTGTCGCCAATCCTTTAACCCTAAATGGGAATTTTTTTTTTTTTTTTAATTCATTAACGTTTTTTATCTAATTATTTGACACCTTTAAGCTACTCATTTTTGACCCATTTGTGAAAAACTATATTAAAAACCATTACTGTACACTGAGTGAGCATATTATTATGACCACCTGACATGTTTATGCAAATGTGCGCACAGACGTCGCCACAATGTTGCTAGCGGGCCGGACCAATATAAAAAGGGAAGCTGAGTGTTGTCGACAACATTAGACGTGTTCCATTCTTCAACTATGGGTAAACGATGCGATTTAACAGCCTTCGAACGCGGGATGATTGAAGGTGCTCGGAGCTATCAGCGAAACAGCAGCATTCGTGGGGTGCTCAAGAGCAGCTGTGGTTAAGTATTTAAAGACTGGACGGTTAGCCAGAAGACGGGATATGAACATTCGCGTTGTGGCCGCCCGCAGATGGTTGATGATCGGATAGAACGGAGACTGTCACGACTGGTAAAGGATAACAAAAGGGCAACTGTGCATCAAATCACTGCTGACCTTAATCAGGGGTCCTCCAAAACGTTATCTGAATGCACTGTCCGCCGCACACTGCATCGCATGGGATGCGGAAGCCGAAGACCTGTCCGCACACCTTTGCTGTCTGCATCCAACAAGTGGAAACAACTCCAATTCGCTCAGGAGCACAAGGACTGGACTATCGAGCAGTGGAAACAAATCATGTGGTCTGACGAGTCACGATTCCAGTTACATCATGCAAACGGCCGCGTGAGAATCTGGCAGAAACAGCACGAAAGCATGCATGAGTACAACCCTTCAGGCTGGTGCGGGCAGTGTTATGGTCTGGGGAATGTTTTCCTGGCATGCGTTGGGTCCGTTAATACGTGTTGAACAACGTCTGGATGGCACAGCATACCTCCGTATCATCGCCGATCAAGTCCGTCATGTTGATGGCGTACCCCAATGGAGATGGCTAATTCCAGCAAGACAATGCACCATGCCATAGAGCTCGTATTGTGCAGGAGTGGTTCCAGGAATATGAGGGGGACTTTACCTTACTTCGGTGGCCCCCACAATCCGCAGATCTCACTCCAATTGAGCATTTGTGGGACGAAGTCGAACGAACCGTCAAATGGTGGATCCACCACCGTCCAATCTAGCACAACTAGGCAGTACTATCCATCAGGCTTGGTGTCGGATTCCTCCCACCACCTTCCAACATCTCGTGGAATCAATGTCACGAAGAATCACCGCAGTATTAAAGGCAAAAGGTGGCCCAACGAGATACCGACAGGGTGGTCATCATAATATGCTCACTCAATGTATACAGGGTGTTTTATAATTGGTGTCTCGTCTTTAGGTCCAAATAACGACTCAAGGGAAACAGATTGGGGGGAAATGAATATTGATTATTTGGTTTTAATGTCCCCTAATTCAGAATAAAAACATTTCGCATCCCTGGGGGTGAAGGGGTAAATTTTGAAAATTTTAATTTTATAGGGGTAGGGGTTAGACCCCATGTGTTATTTAGAAAATTGTAGAGCATCATGTAAAATGTGGGTTTAGCAAAAAACCCGGTGAAAAAATCTCATCCCCTGCCCTTTATCGAGTGGGTAAAGTGAAAGGTATGGCTAGCTAATGTAGACAAACACAGAAAAACTCATTAGAAACTTATTAGAACTTTATTACTTATTAGCTTCATTTGACTAAATCTATTAATAAAAATCTGTGGATTTATTAGCTTTTCAGGGTAACTACTCATTCATTCTCATTAATTTTCCAATTGTAGGCCCTACTGTTTTCTAATAAGTATGGTTTTTGTCCACATTGGCTAGCCATACCTTTCACTTTACCCATTCGATAAAGGGGACAGGGGATGAGATTTTTTCACCAGGTTTTTTTGCTAAACCCACATTTTACATGATGCTCTACAACTTTCTAAATAACACATGGGGTCTAACCCCTACCCCACAAAATTAAAATTTTCAAAATTTACCCCTTCACCCCCAGGGACGCAAAATGTTTTTATTCTGAATTAGGGGACATTAAAACCAAATAATCAATATTCATTTTCCCCCAATCTGTTCCCCTTGAGTCGTTATTTGGACCTAAAGACGGGACACCAATTATGAAACACCCTGTATATTCTTGTATAACTGAGGTTTTTTTTTTGGTTTTTTTTTTTTTCCTCCAAAAGATGACACCTAAAAACAACATTCAGTTCATGCATGAGTCAGGGTTGATGAAAGCTCTTATAAGCAGGGTTTATTTATTATTACTTTTAGAATTCATTTATTAACCCTTTCACTGCATAAATAAATTTCATGCTCATTCCTGATAAGATAAACTATCCACTCTTCGCAGCATAACGAGAAGTCTTTAAAAAGTCTGTGGGGTGAATCTGATTTCTGCACGTCTGTGGTAGCCATGTTTTTGAGGAAAGTTTAGCGTTCTGCACTATTGGATGACACATTAGAGACTGGTAATGAAGTCCTTGACAATTTTCATCAGCTCTTTGGAGAGTCAGATGAAGAAGCAGCTTCATTTGCTGGTTTTTTCACACACTAGTTTTTTTTCTGGTGTGTGACACTAGAAAAACTACTTGTTTTGTGTGTAATAAATTTTTTTCTCTATAAAGTGTTTAAAGATTTTTTGCCTTTGCTTTTGCTCGAGTGATGACCTTATTCCACTTTTTTGGGTAAAAAATCGGGGGTTGGCTTATACATGAATGGGCTTGTACGCAGTAAATATTTTGAGAAAAAAATTATGGATGTTCTTTTTTGTTTATACCCTTGATGTCCATTCTGAGAGCACCAGGGTACCCCTAAGGCAAATTCTACAGAAATTGGCTTTAACATATTCAGAAGATGATAATGCTGACATTAATTTTTTAAAGGTACATGGAAAAACTGGGAAATATTTTAAATCATCTTTAAAAATTTTTTAAACACATTTTTAACAGATTGTCTTCACCACGATGGCAGCAAGCTTGCTAGAGGGAAGCTCTAACTCTCAAGTGCTCTTTTGACCACTTTCGAAACGATATCAAAGGAGACAAGCCCTATGGATGTGGAACTAGCTTCATTCGTCAGGAGCCATTTGGGTGAAGAGAGCTTCCATCCGAGCAGCAGGATGGCCGCACACCATGGAACAATAGCATACATCTTTTACCAGTTGTACTCATAAGCCTTTTCTTGACCATCAGCATTTCCCTGTGTATTTTTAGGCAATTAATTAATAATTTTGCATAAATTCATATGGGTACCTGGGTACTTCATCATTCATTGATAAACCATTTTTATCCTTGGATAAACAAGTAACAACTTCTCGACCATTAGAAATAATTTGAAAGGCATCTATGGCATTAATGATGGTCAAGAATTCATCAATCAGGGGAAAAGTTAGTGCACGACAGTGGTGGTTCGTCCGTAGGCACTGTGGCACCCCCAGTTTCATTTCGATAACATTCAATATAATGTCTTTTTTTTTTCTTTAATACTATTCTTATACATGTACATTACATGACCCTTAAAGCTTAATGTTAGTAGCTATTCCCTAGGTCGTGAAAAAATTACCGTACAATATTCTAACGCACCACCCCCAGAAATTTTAGTTGAGTTTAGCCACTGGTGCATGAGTAAAGTCATGTAGGTAGTAATGGTGGACAGTCATAGCACGTGAGTGCTGAAAATCATCTATATGAACATCTTCTGCATGCATGATTTAACATGTTTAAGCAATAAATGAAAGAAAAGCGTTTTCGTTACCATCTACGAGTGTTTACGAATTCTGCGTACAAACTTTTTAGGGGTGGTAGAGGATCTTATTTTGAATATATTTTGCCAATAAACTGGGGGTTGCAGAGGAATTCTTGATATAGATTCCAAATAATGGAAATTCCATGCATATGAGATGATAATGGTAATTTACCGTAAATCTTCTACTATAACGCGACCTCTTGTATAACGCGACTCCACTTTTTAGGCCCAAAAAATCGGCAAAAATCCTATCCTCTTGTATAACGCGACCCCCATTTTTGACTCCTCGCAAGAAATAAGATGTACAAACTTATACAGAAAAAAAATCTTTATTTTTAAATAGTCTG
>JAHWFO010097242.1:511883-541572 GCA_023313115.1 Rhysida immarginata
TACATGCATTTTTACACCAAAATTCAATTTAATTTTGGAACATTTGAATTTAATTCGTCTGAATGTCATCAGCACAGAAAGCGACTTCGACAAAAGCAACTGCCTCAACTTCGAGGCAGTTTGGAAGTCTATAGCCCTACATTGATATGGAAAGCTTTCTCACTTGCACATCGACAAAAAACACAACAGTACATCAATTTTCTTAATAAAAAGACAAGTAATCTTTATTCAGTTTAATATTTTCACTACATAAGCTTTCTTGTAGGCTTTGGTTCGAGGCAGTTTGGAAGTAGGCCTATTTAGAAGTATCAATGTTTGGGAGAAGTTATTATTGATGTTGTTAACGATGTTGTTATTATCGACGATCGGCCGCAGTCGTCGGAGGGCTGATTTTTATCCTCTAGTATAACGCGACCCAGCAAATTTAGATGCTTTTTTAGGCCAAAAAAATTCGCGTTATAGTAGAATATTTACGGTATGTTCATGAATTTAAAGATTAAAAAATGGTTATTGCATAGAAAGAACCAAAGGAGAGTCACACTACAAGTCCACAACTCAAAATTTATTTATTAACTTGTTTATAAATACAAATTAAAAAATTTTGTGTTGTGGACGTGTGGCGTGCTATGTTGCTATACAGATAAGGTAAACTATTTTATTTCTTAAAAAATGGTTATTCCATTTGAGAAAAAAAGGTGAATTAACTATTTAAGTAATTTAGTTGAATATCCACTTCCTCAATCGGGGAGAAACCAACTGTAATTTCTGGTAATAAAAATGAACCGTTTTTTCATTGCCAGTGAAGAAGTTTAAAGGTAAACTCTATGGAAAAATTCGACTTTTTTTTTTGTTTCATAACATTAATCCAGATTAATAAAGTATATGTCATTCAAAATTTTTCGATTTATCCTAATATTTTATTAAGAAAAAATGCCTCAGAAAATTGAAAATTGGCGTGGGATCTTCAATTCCTTCTGCCGAGAACATGGCGGGACATGACGCGAGAATCTCGCGGAATTTCGTCGCCGAGATTCTAGTTTTGCTTCGAACGATTCTACATATCATAAGATTTTGCTAACCTGTTTTATGTCAGAATGTGTTCCATTTCTCTGTTTGGATGTGTAATAGACTGTTGGATAGAAATTTCACGTTCCATAGATTCCTACAATAAAAAAAACGCTGTATTAGTTATTGACAACGAGAACTGGTATCAACTCCAAGCAGCATCGTGTGTTCAGCTTATTTTGAAGCGTGATGCTTTGTCTACGCACCTGCCGTTTTAAATTCAATATCAATTCAAACAAGAAATTCACTGAAACTATCATGGATAAGGTGAAACTAGATGGTCTTCCAACTCTAAACGTGCCTGGCATTCTTCAAAAACAACGACCGCAACAGACAAGCGTCAATTGCCGAAGGAATGAGGGTAGGCCTATCTGCTGTGTAGGGATGTGCGCATGCCAACACGACAAGCAGAAGATCCCGTTTCAACAGTTTAATGCATAGAGCCAAGAACAGATGAGCCCCCTTCATCTGTTCTTAATGGAGGTGTATATCTCGGGAGTTGCAGTTGCATTTAATTCCGCTAATGGCCCTTGTATATCGCTGTCAGTGTTATCAAAATCATCGTCTTGTTTTCATAGTCATTGCGATCTTATCTTATCTGGTACAGAGGGTAGATTATCGCAAGCGATAATCTGCGGCACCTACTCCTACGAGGGAGTTTTGCGCCATCCCATTAATGACGACTTCTACGAGATGACAGTAGCAGTCGGGACCGACGGCTTAACGTGCCCTCCGAAGCACGGGGGGGTTTCATGATGGAAAAGCTGCTGGGGATAAACGAACCAGAGGCTGTCACCAACTGCTGGAACACCAGCTATGGTCAATCGGCAAATGGGTCAGACCAATGTCCCCCAACAGCC
Source organism: Rhysida immarginata (assembly GCA_023313115.1). Lineage (NCBI taxonomy): Eukaryota > Metazoa > Arthropoda > Chilopoda > Scolopendromorpha > Scolopendridae > Rhysida > Rhysida immarginata. The sequence goes on from JAHWFO010097242.1 coordinate 513,809, forward strand.
GCGCCCCAAATAGCTGTCCATGGGGGTGGCCGTGGCCTGGTTGTCTCGTCAGTTGGCTTGCCAATCGATGGAGTTCAGCAACTTCAGGCGCGGCCAGCTGCTGGTTGGGTGACGGCCTGGGCTTGAGGGCCACCGCTAGTCATTGCGATACCTTGACAAGTAACCACGATAGCGTACAATGTGTGGGACGTCACGAATTCGAAACTCCTTCACACTTCTATGGAATATGTGACTAACAGTTGCCGAACCATGGCATCAGTGTTGATCGAAGGGGGAGGGAAAAAATGAAAGTCTTTCCTATATTTTATTAATTTTGAGTTAGAATTGAAAATTTTTATACCTGCTACGTTGTTATTGAAACCTTCATCTTTCATTTTAAACAAAGTTGTTTTGAGTGTGGCGTTTACCTTTAAGTATGTCTGCACTTGTATGAATTTCTTCATTTTATATGTATTATTTAGAATTTGATTTATAAAAAAATTGTATTAAACGAACAATTTTATAAGGAAATTGAAGGTCAAAATCAGAGCAAAAAAAAAAAAAAGATTAAGCGATAATTTGTATTAAACAGATTCATAATAATGGGGTTCGACTGTGTTATTTCATATCCTGCATACTTTGGAACGTTATGAATGCACATTTAATTAAATCTGAATTTCCCTTTTGAATTAAGTATTAAACTTTTATATTATTATTATTATTATTATTATTATTATTATTATTATTATTATTATTTCAATTATATATAATTATAATTTGTATTCTTCTTTCATTAGATGTTTGCAAGCTGACAGTTGGAGATTTATAAGTGGAGGAGATGATAAGACATTGAAGGTAAGCTTTGATATTTTGTCTTAATCTTTTGTGAGTTATTGAGAAATTATTTTTTAATAATTGATGAAAATAGCAAAGAAAATTCCCCAGCCTGGATTTGCACCAGGAACCTTCAGCTCACTGTGCTGATGCAACAGCCAATTGCACCACTGTAGACATTGCAAGCATTACGCTATCTGCATGTCCTTAGGGCTGGTTGGAGCAGTACCAATTTCAGCGATGGCACCATTGGTTGGCACGTCAGCACGGTGAGCTGAAGGTTCCTGGTTCGAATCCAGGCTGTGGAATTTTCTTTCTTATTTTCATCAATTATTTAAACATCTGAGGTTTGGCATATAAAAATCCTCACAAGATCATCGTTCCGTTTACTCTTTATTTTTTAAAGTTTATGATAAATTCATGATCTTACTGTGTTAACAATAAAATTTTAGAAAAGGTAAAACAAAAAAAAATGGAAGGGTGGGAGTGAATTAGCTAAACCCATGCATCTGCCTTCAGCTTGGATAAGAGCCTTGAGATGGTGGATCTTACATCCAATGCCTGTCTGAAAAATATCCGGATTGAGGCTACAAAAAAAAAATACGGTTCAAACTCACATAAGTGTTTAGTCACCTACAAAATAAGCACAGTCTGCAGCAACGCATTTAGCCCAGCGTTGCTGCCATTGGTCGAAAACAAGTATGGAATGCCTTCTTTGGGATGGCCAAGAGCAACTCTTGAACCATTCGAAAACTTGTATGCAGCTCTTAACATCATTGCCAAATGCTTGGTTTAGGAATTCATAACACTCCGTTGCGGTTTTACTGATTTTAAAACAAAATTTGATGCAGTGTCGTTGTTCAATGTTTTCTGTCATTTTCACCACGCGACAAGAAAAGAAAATCGTTCTGCTTTAGCATATTACAACAATTGCACGCGGCACTCTTAACAGCTGTAAATTTCATTACGTCATCAATAGAAATGTCATCACACGATCCAGATAGGGAAAAGGTGCAGCGAGTTCTACTTTTTTGTAGCCTCAATCCGGATACTTTTTGGACAGGCCTTGTAAATGATGCATTTTTCTTACCACTGACCAAGAGCTAACCAAAGTTTGCTACGAAGAGCTGGTGTCAGGACCAGATGCAGCAAGGGCAGGGGGGCATATTATTTTGATGAATATAAAACCATTATCACCTTATAATACAAGGGCATTTCAATAAGTAACATGCCATTATTTATTATGCCAGGAGTATTTGCACAAGTTATGTTGAAATTTGGTTAAAACAGTGTTAAATATCAACACTGAAAGGTACACTCAACGTTGCTGTTCCCTTTGGGGTAAAATTGTGAACTGCAAAATAGGAATGGAATATGTGCTGTCTTCATGTACTGTCGAAGAGTGGCAAAACACATCAGAGAAAAAAATTGCTGAATATTGCTTAAGAGGTGCTCCAACAGCCACCACCATACAGTCCTGATCTTGAAGAGGTTCATGGCTTTCCATGGCTTTCCTTCTAACTTTCATCTGTTTGGTCCCATGAAGTGGTTCATGGCTTTACAACCATAAAAACAGACTTTTACATAGATGGCATAATGAAATGGTGCCACGATGGGAGAAATGAGTTGAGCGACTAGGTTTTTATGTGTTGATTCATTGACAGTATTGTTCCGTTTGGACGTATAGTAAAAAAAAAAAGAATTATTGTGCATTATTTATTGAAATGCCCTTGTACATTTCATTCAAATAGGAAAATTGGATCTGTGTGTTTCCATCTGCAGAATTCTTTTGGTAAATGAATTGAGTTAGTTATAGAACTGAATATACCGTTAATACTAAAATGTGTCGTAAGTCCTAAACTTTATTCTTTCAGGTATGGAGCCTAGAAACAGGTCAGCGTTTGGTAACCCTTCGCAATCATACAGATGGCATCACTTGTCTGAAATTTAATGATAGTAAGATTGTGTCTGGCTCATACGATAAGACTGTGAAGTTATGGGACTTTGGAGTCTGTTGAAAATTTTACATTTTTACAATGAAATACAGGCTCCAATGTTCAGTAAGAATAACGACCGATAATGGAACACAAGGTATGAATCCCAGTGATGAAATAAAAATGTGGATGAAAACATTTTTTGAGATAAGCATGAAAATTTGTTGTGGGGTTTTTATTTAATTTTTCCCCAAATGAGATGGTTTGATAATTAATGCATATCATTTCAATGCATGTATTGACATTGTATTATATGTGTATACACAAGATGTAATATATACAGTAATGTTTTTAATTTGTGCCAATGCAATTTCAGTAAATAGTCTCCAAAATAGAATAAAGTAACCATTAAGAAAAAAATTGTAGGGAAAAAAAAAAAGCACTTTTAAAATATGTCTAAAAAATTTTTAAATTGAAATGTGTACTTGTAGAATGGCTATTTAATTTCATTAGGGAATGTGTAAATATGTACATTTTAAGACATTAAAAATACTCTTTCTGAAGATTTTTTGTTGTTGGGAAATTTTATTATACACTTTTTGTTCATTCCATTGCTGATCAGTAGGATAACCAATTTCAAAATAATATTTATTCTACCATTATTTTTTAATTTCTCACCACGGTGAGTTTGTTAATCATTAAAAGTCAGACACACTGAAATAAGTTTTCTAAAGAGTTTCCTCTTAATAAAATTTACAGGGATTTGGTAGTACATTTTTCTTTACTTAACTGTTGACATGCAGTCTCCGCTATGGTAAAAATTTCAATATGAAATTATTAATTTTATTATTAATCACCAGAATAAAGTTTATATACAAGGGCATATTGAAAAGTAATGCCTCCATGGCTGTAACTTTTTTATTTTTTAACCGATTTTCAAAATTCTTTTTGTATCTGATACTTACATTTGTCCTCTATGTAATGCACTATTCACTTTTCGACATGGTCCCCATCCCTTTCCACGCATTGCGCCAACACATGACTAGTCGGGTGAACCCGTCGGAGAGGAATTCCGGGGTTGTCGTCGACACGAGGATTGAATGGCAGCTTTGGATCCTCTTCTGCAGCACGATAACGCTCGTCTGCACACGATCGCCACACTTCAGAGGAGGTTGCAGCGCCTACAGTTCAAAGATGAAAAGCTGCAGTTCAAAAATGTAAGACTTTGCACCTTGCGACTTTCACCACTTCCCAAAGAGCACCTTAAGGGACATGAGTTGCGTTCTGACGACGAGGTGAAACCTGTTGTTCGGTCCTGGTGACGACGACAACCCCGGAATTCGTCTCCGACGGGTTCACCCGTCTAGTCACGCGTTGGCGCAATGCGTGGAAACACCATTGTTACAAAGCCTCTACTCAAAGCCTGAGCTCGAAAATGTCATACATTGTTACATCACTTACGGTAGGGTGTTGTTAATCATATTTCAACCAATAATAAGCCTGAAATTGTCCCTACCATAGGTGATGTAACAATGTAAAATTTTTCCGTGAGCAGGCTTTCTCTCTAGGCGGTATTGGTAGAAAGGGATGGGGACTATGTCGAAAAGTGAGTAGTGCATTACATAGAGGACAAATGTAAGTATCAGATACAAAAAGTATTTTGGAAATCGGTTAAAAAATAAAGTTTGAGCCATGGAGGCATTTCTTTTCAATATGCCCTCATACATGTACTAGGTGATAATCTCAGTGTTGCTCGATCTGTTTGTTTGATGAAATTTTGATGGCATTTCCCTGCTGCCATCTCTTGAGTAAACAAACAAACATAAACCAAGTTATATTATATTTATCCCCTCCCCCCTTTTGGGGACATGTAAACCTTAATCTGAACATAACGAACATACGGTGCGAATATGAACTCAATTGGATAAGTGGTACAAAGGCTTTTAGAACATTTACAGACGCACCCTGAACCTGAATTTTTATATATAAAGATTATAAGTGAAAGTACAAATTTATATTAATAATTGCTGTTTTTATTCATTAAAGTAGTTAAACCTAGTTTGGCAAGGATTACTCTTAGGGCTCAAATTAGTAAAAACAATGTCCAGATCAACATAAATGACATTTTACCTTATACCTCAACAACTAATAATTGAAATAAAGTAAACGTGGCAAACATAAAGAAAGTAGATAAAAAATTGGCTGCTCCCAAAGTTTTATAAAAATCAGACAAACTATGCAGATTTGTTTTGCACATTGTAGGCAAATATGCATTTAACATGAATAACTCTTACCGTATTTTTGCGAACATACCCCGTGGGTTATACACTTTTCACATCTGCGGGTGGGTTGCGGGTTTTTTTATAAAATTTTTTACATGAATGGCATGCTGAACCACACATTCTCTAATATTTCTGTGAAATACGATGCCAACAATTTAAATAAACTTGATTATTTTCATAAAAATTTTATTAGCAGTATAATCTATATAAAATTTTATTAGCAGTATAATCTATATATATAAAACCAAAAGTCTGTGTAGCTTCAGGCGATCCTATTGGCTAATCGAAAAGGAATTGTTTCGATTATTACGACAGTATTATTGTTAAACTCAGGATGGGCAGAAGAATTTTAATTGTTGCAATATTTTTATTTGTATAATAAACTTTGGATAGCAAAGAGATTTTTATCTCCTTTCATTGATAACATGGTTTTTACATTTGAAAAGTAAAATCATGTATCTGAATATAAAATTATACGATGACTTCTCTGATTTTTGAAATGTCAATTTTCAAATTTTAAAAAAGTATTTTCATTCAGTTATTGCAACCTAATTATCTTAAACCATTACTTAGAATTTTTATTATTCAACACAGTTTTCAACAGTGGCTTAAAGAATAAAGGCAAATAGCACTTAGATAAATTAGAGATAAATACCATACCGTTTACCCCTTTTTGGAGAGGTTTGCCCAATATTTTGTGAAGTGACCAAACCTAATAATTTTAATGTTACCATAATAACACTTTAGTTCTGAACTTTGTACTGCTTTAATTTTAAAACCACAATATAAGAAATAAACTGTGCTTAAAACATGCTTTAAGTCGTGTCTGCTGAACTTCATCTTAGCGTTATTGTTTGACACGCCAGACACGTCTGATCTAGGCCCTAAGGGGTTACCTGTCGTATAATTATTGATGTTTATCTTCTGTGTTTTACGGGTTTAGATTTGTTTAATTTGCGATGCTATTGTTGTTTGGTTTCGTATTGATATTTATATATATTTTGGCTATTCTCATGGACTTTGATTTGCTTGGCAATTCGGATTTTATTTGTTTGCTTTGTGAATAGGTACTGACGTTTGTTTTTATTCAAATTTTGTAAGATTGGAGATAAATAGCATTAGAAGCGCCGGGGGCACTTCCTGGTTCACTTTTCGTCCTTCATGCACGGGGATGATTGTGCTTGCTGTGTGCCCGAATGGCCCGTGAATCATGTTTTTGACAACTGTGTCGTGTAGTTTTTTGTCACTGTTGACATCAGGAATTTCTGCAGCAATAATATCGTCAATTTGGTTGGGAGGCAATTTTTCTTTTAGCCACAGTAAAAGATGTACGTAAAAGCCGCTCGGTCTCGCCAATATTTGACATTTCGCGAGCAGATCAACCACCTTCCGAACTTTATTTTCAAAAACTCGAGCATAGGATAGCAGGATAGAATGAGCATAAAATTATGATGCAATGACAAAACATTCGTTTTATGCTATTGAACATAAAATGAGTATAGCAGACGATAAGGATAGGGAAGTGTCTATCGAGGAGGCAAAGGAGAAACACGTGTCTCCCTTGAGCCCTCTAACAAATGTCCAGACGACTGACAAAAGTTTGCGTATTTGTTTGTGTGTTTGGAAAGGAAAGAGAAAGAATGAGTATTGGTCAGGAAACTCTGCAGCTAAAAGACAAATGGGCATCGGGAACATCTGAACAACGGGAGCTTTGTCTAGAGCAGGAAGGTATAAGAACTTCTACGTCAGGGGCAAGGGAAACTTCGAAGGAAAAATGAGATCTAAAGTATCCAGTGATATTTCCCGATGGTGAAAATGGATATTTTCATCTGAGGCAGGTCAACCCAACAAGAGGATATGTAAAGTCCCGGGCGACGCCGGGTTTTCAGCTAGTTATTATCATCTAATTTTTGTGAATTTTAATCGAATTTAGTGCAGTGGCGGCTCGTCCAAAGGGGCTGCAAGGCTGCAGCCCCTCCAACTTAAAATGAAACTTACGTTTTATTATCGCTGTTCTTAATTTTTTTAAATATTTCTCTAAAAATCATTATTTTCTTGTTTGTGATAAAATACCATTCGAAAGCAAATTTTGTAACTATAGCTGTATTTTGCAATAGTCCGTGTGCTATGCGAGCTTACAAATTCTTACGAGACGCCACTGATTTAGTGTTTAAAATAATTAATTATATTTTTTAATCTTCTGCTTTAAACAATATTATCGTGAATTTTTTTGAGTCTTGTATATTTGACACCCCGCAGGATTTTACAAAATACTTTTATACAAAATTGGAATTTATCGATTATATACAGGGATGCAGGGTATATTTGCAAAAATATGGTATATATTAACCCCTGATTAAGTTTTGGTAGACAGTAATAACACATTTTCAGTGTTTTCATCACCAGTTCAAGGGTGGCGCCTCTTGCCTAAGTGGCATGTCAATTCCTAAAGCGCACGAAACTATAGAAAGAGTTTCAATAAAAAGGTCACATAAGTACTGACGTGCGGTCTACAGGTCGCTTCAAAATTTCAAATCTATCGTACTTATTGAATTTGCTGTCTCCAGTACTAAAACCACTTGCGATGGCGTGGGCACTAATAAACTTGAAGACAACCATGCACGAAGAAGAGGGTGATGCCAAGAAACCTGGCTATTGATATTGGCGATTCTACAGACTTCACTCATTTCACCCATTAATTAAAGGTGCTTTGATCGACAGCAGCAATCCTATATACATTATACAACTGCTTCTAGATATTCCCGATGCTTTCTCCCTCGGATACAAGAAATTTGATCACATGCTGCTTGTAACGTGCATCACTTCTTCTTTCATCAAGGCCCTTACTCCGTTATTAGATTCTTCGGAGGTAGCCCATTTCCTGCATGGGGGGAGAAAAACAAAAATCCGGGAAAATTGGTCAAGTTAATATCTCAGATATTAAGAATTATTCAGGGTTCGTTAGAGGAAAGCTATCATGTAAAGTAGAGTGCTTTAGCGTGCATCACTGAACATCGGTCATTTTAACATTCTCTATCACGGTGCCACCTGGCAGCAAGGCTTACAATTTCCCACAACAGAAGTGGGAGGTTCAAACTAGGACTCCTCAAAATTTCAGCTGCATAGCGTAGAAATAAATTGTGGTGCATTGAACACTTCTTATTATACTCTAACAGTACTAGAACTAGACTAAATGCCTGTATGGCATGAGTTTGTTCACTCAAGTTCTTGAAGTTTTCACATTGTCTTGCTTTAGAAAAGTGTCTTCTACATCAGAAGATAGTGCCACAATTAATGTCAGGCACGTCTGCTTCAAAATGGTATTTGCTCCAGCTGTACAGAATACAGATTGGTGTTGATGCTCGAGTATCTGGAATAGATCTATATGGAGTATCTCTCACAACATTACCTTGTATTCGTAGTTACCCACATCTCACAAGAGGTTCAGAAGCTGGCCAGGGCTCAAATACTGCTTTTGTGTGTTGCGATTACGGAAATAGACTTTCTTCCTTAGGTGAATATTACATGTTTTCAAGAATTTCCTTATAAACTTCCACTTGACAGTTTGCTTGAGCTGTGGCACACTTGCATCATTTCATGAGGGACAGTGCAGCAGTTCACATTGACTTGAAGAAGAAAGTAATGATCTGCACTATTCCCAGCTTGGCTGAGAATTTTCTTGTGGTGATTGTCAGATTTGCTTCCACACCTGGCACATGGCCTTGGATTCCATGGTTCATGGGCTGCTATCACTGTCCCTCATCTTAGCTGATCGTCGAAGCTACTGTTACTTGAGGAAATTTCTTGAATCCCCGTGAACTACAATACTCTTCACTGAAGGTGTTTCACAGACGACTTTGCCGTGCTGTTTATGAAGAGAACTGTAGCTTGTTGGCTGTTGTGAAACGATGGAGAAAACATTTTGAAGAAGGTAGGGACAGTTGTTTTAACGATCCAGGACCTGGCCAAACTGACTATGCAATCAAACAAGATCGAAGTAGGCTGTGCACGAACATTAGGCATGGCTCCGTTCACATCATTATTCCTAGCCACTCATTTCATGACAATGCAAGGCCCTACACCATTGGAATGGCATGCTAAACATTGCAGACGTTCAGATGGTAAACTCTCGAATCCCTCCCGTATTTGTCACCCTGCGACTTTGACGTTTTCGGCAGGGCCGTACCCAGTACTTTTTTGGGGGCTGAGGGGGGCTGGCCCAATCCTGCTTGGGGGGGGGGGGCCATGTAACAGATTTAGTTGACATGGTGGCTAATTTAGGGGGTGGGGCTGCAGCGGCAAGAAACAACTTGCACCTTCATGCTTCACATCGGACGATGAAGGGCAGCGGGAGTTAGAATTCTGCAGCAGGAACTTGTGTAACTCAATATACAGGGTGAATACAAAAGTCTGAACCCCTCTTTTATTTTTTGAACCGAAGCAGATATGTCAGTTTTGATGAATCCAATGAATAGGAAGTTGTGGGTGGCCTATCCCATGGTGCACTTTTCATCATCCCAAATATGCAAATTAGGACACATTTAAAATTTATCTCAAAAACCGTAAGGGATAGAGAAAAAACCCCAATTGCAAACTTGTTCAGCATAAAAAAACAAAAAAAAAATCATCCAAATCGGAGCAACCAATCGCCCACAATCACGTGGTGAACTGTTTGTAACTTACAAACAGCCACACTGCACAAACAAGTTACTTCAAACAGTTTAAAAAAAAGTTAATCAACAAACTGCTCGATGTGACGACCGTGGGCACCATAACACAATTGGGCACAGAACCTAACTGACGCCAAAACATCGGCAAGCATGGCTGGTGTCACTCCTCGGCACGCTTCCTGGATTCGTTGAACCAGATCCTCCAGTGAGGCGGGCTGCGTAGCATAAACCTTCTCCTTCAGGTATCCCCACAAGAAAAAGTCAAGTGGTGTAAAATCAGGGGAGCAGGGTGGCCAACGAACTGGTCCTCTTAGCCCAATCCATTGTTGTCCAAACATCTCACTTAGACGCTCGCGAACGACCAACCCGTAATGTGGAGGAGCTCCGTCATGCTGAAACCACGTGCGCTTATACGAGGCCAATGGCAATTTGTCAATGAAGTCTGTGGCTACCACGTTGAGAATTTCAGCCCGGTAGCGTTCTGCAGTCAGTGTTCCATCATAAAAATACGGTCCAACCACAGTGTCATTGTACAATTCACACCACACATTGATTCTGCAGTTCACTTGATGAGTTGCTTCTCGCAAACATCGTGGGTTTTCGTCTGCCCAATGATGATGCTTGTGCCTGTTGATAACTCTATCCCTGGTGAACTGGGCTTCATCTGTCCACAACACCTCATGAATGAAGTTTGGATTGTCATCCAGGCAGGTAAGTAACCAGTTGCAGAAGGCGGTCCTAGCAACATAATCCAATGGCAGTAACTCCTGGTGACAATGAATATGGTATGGGTGAAAATGAAGTGCGTGTAGAATGTTGAGAACAGTTCTCTGATGGCACCCAACATCGGCAACACTTGCTCTGCTGCTTGTGTGGGGATTTGCAGCAACTGCTGCCAGAACGAGTGTTGTTGTATCCTCGTCGCCTTGTGCCCTTGGTCGTCCTCGTTCTGCATTAACATTCCCTGTAGCCTCGAATCTTAGAATAATGTGACGCATTGTTTGACGAGATGGATAGCGTTCGTTAGGGTATCTGTCTCGATACAACCTAACTGCAGCATGTAGGTTTCTCCTTGCCTCTCCGAAGCCGAAGATCATGTTGACCATTTCCGGAACAGTGTAGCTTGCCATCCTGGAATTGTTCTGTCTTCTGTGTGCTGAAACATGCCTTTTATTTGCTTTTCCGCATGAAAGTGAATGTGGGTATTAATTTATGTTAATTTTTTGATTTTCATGCTTTACATGGTGGAAATATCAACATTCAGTTTTCCTTGTGCAGTGTGACTGTTTGTAAGCTACAAACAGTTCACCACGTGATTGTGGGTGATTGGTTGGTCCAATTTGGATGATTTTTTTGTTATGTTTGTTTTTTTATGCTGAACAAGTTTGTAATTGGGTTTTTTTTTTCTCTTTCCCTTACGGTTTTTGAGATAAATTTTGAATGTGTCCTAATTTGCATATTTGGGATGATGAAAAGTGCACCATGGGATAGGCCACCCACAACTTCTTATTCATTGGATTCATCAAAATTGATATATCTGCCTCTGTTCAAAAAATAAAAAGGGGGTTCAAGACTTTTGTATTCACCCTGTATATGTTAATAGCGTGTGTGCGTGGAACTGGATTGGACGACGTGTCATCAGTACCCGTCAACAAATTTATTCTGATCTCGAAAGAAAATCTTTTATAAGCTTCGTAAGACCACTGAATTGGGTGTAATCATTTGGATTTCCCCTTTCAGATGTAGGTATTACAGTGGCTATGAGCAAGCAAATTGAAGTCGTCCTTGCTAAAGTATGACAAAACATTAGGGATGTATTTTAGTATGTAGATGTTTTAGCAGAGTATAAATAATCATTTGCAAATTGCATACAGGGTGGTTATAAAATAAGTTCGCCTACGCAGAGCCCTCTAGAGCCAAATCTAATGAACCGATTGTGTTGCAAATTGAAATGTAGGCTATTCAGACCATGGGAGAGAATTCCGGAAAGAAAAATTAGTGTAAATTTTCACCACCAGGTGAAAAATGTGGCGCTGTCGAATGACAAATGGAGATTTTGAAACTAGTTTTATTGTTTTAAACAACCAGGCAAGGTTTTTGTTTGATTACAGCATATGTTCAACATGTCCGCTCCCTGCGTCAATGACATTTTGGAAGCGTAGCACAGCATGATCAATTGTTACATGACGCGTTTCCCGTGGGATGTCTGAGACATGTCACCTAATGCTGGCTTTCAGCTCAGGCACAGTCCGTCCGCTTTGTTGACAGACCCGATCTTTCAAATATCCCTAGAGCCAAAAATCGCACTGGTTCAAATCCAGAGAACGTGGAGGCCACGCATCTGGAAAACTTCTAGAGACCACACGATCACCTCCAAAGTTGGCACGAAGCAGTTCCTTCACTTGTCGACCAATAAGAGGAGGTGCTCCATCTTGCAAGAAAACAGTGGTTTCCAAGCATCGCCGTTCTCGCAAGGCAGGAATCACGTCCTGTGCAAGAAGTTAACAATACCGTGCACTTATCACAGAACATCTTACAGGACCTTGGTGTGTCATTTCCTCAAAGAAAAAGGGTGGCTTAGAATAAAATCAGCGGTGAATCACGTATTTAGAATGCAATGGCTTTTCATGCACGACATGGGGGAGCGATGCACCCCATATGCGGCAGTTCTGCGTGTTCATCGCTTCTTCTAGGGTGAAATGTGCTTCGTCTGACCATGGAATGTTCCACAGCCACAGTTCATCAGCAATCATTCTCACCAGAAAGCAAAGTCAGCACGTTTGAGAGAGATCTTGAGGTTTTAGCTGTTGTGCCTGATGAATCTTGTATGGGAACCAATGCAGAATGGACCACAAGACCTTTCGCACCGTGGACCATGGGATGGACAATTCGCGTGCTGTTGCTCGAGCACTTGTTGCAGAATGTTGAGAAGAGGAAGCTCTGTCCACCACTGCACCAGCCACGTCCTCAACAATTTCGTCTGCTATCTTGCGCCGTCCTCTTCCTGGTGCGACAGCCAAATCGCCAGTCGATTTAACTTTCTTTATCATTTTTCGCAGCCCAGTATCTGACATGGGCCCTTTTCGCAGTCCTTTTAGACGACGATATGCTCGCAATGCAGCTGGACTGTTGCTATCATTCTGGTAAAACAACTTTACCAACGGTGCGCGATCTTTCTTGCTTAAAATCATGATCTTTCGTGAAAGCTTTTCACTAAACATAATGTAATGAATGGATCAATCCATTCCATTCTGGGTATGTTTACTTTCTAATTTGCATAAAGGATTTTCTGCTAATAAGGCCGGTATTGAGAACGAACATATGCTGTAATCAAACAAAAACCTTGCCTGCTTGTTTAAAACAATAATTTGTCATTCCACAGAGCCACATTTTCACCTGGTGGTGCAAATTTGCACTAATTTATTTATTTCCGGAATTCTCCCCCTTGGTTTGAATAGCCTACATTTCAATTTGCATCACAATCTGTTCATTAGATTGGGCTCTAGAGGGCTCTGAGTAGGCGAACTTACTTTATACCCACTCTGTATTTCATACCGTTTAATGGCATTCTCTTGATTTATTCCATTGGGCTATTTAAGGAAATGTTACAAATGAGTAAAGATTGTTGTCAGGTGGATGCACTTCAGTGGATATATTAGGATCTTGAGAAACTGGCTTCCGCTCATCCTTGAAATCCTTAAGCGGCTACAAATGCGAAAAATTTCGGCGCACTCGGTTACTCATGTGCCTACGGAGATTGAAGTTTGGCAGTATTACAAGAACGCTAAGAACCATCCGGAACGGTATGATATGAAGGAGGACCAATTCCTACGAAAAGTTATTGCCTTGGATGGAATAGGCACGCTCGTACGAACTTAAACTGAAACGTCAATCCAACGAGTGGCGCCATCATGCCTCTTCATGTCCAAAGAAAATGCGTGTAAACCCCACAAACATTAAAGTCATGCTTATTTTTTGCATGCGATGGTGTGATCCTTACTCACGAAGTACCCAATGGACAAACTGTAAATTATTGATGAAAAATCTGAGGTTTGGCGTGTATAAATCCTCATAAGACTATTCAATATTTACTCTTAAACTGTAAATGCTGCATGCTATTCACATTTCTTGCAACCAGCCTTCATGAAGTCCGTAAGAAGGAAAAGGAATCACTTTCTTTCCACTCCACCTTCCATGATAATGCCCGTTGTCCTGCGGCTGCCGCAAGAAGGGTTGGGAAGTATTGTTACCACCCTGCATACTTGGCAGATCTTACTCCCTGTGGCTTTGATATATTCCCAGAATTTAAAGAACCCCTGTGTGGCATTCGTTTCACACAGTTCCTGAAGTTATGCGTTCAGTCCGTAACATCAACAGATCTCGGGGCTGCTGACGGAATTATGAAGTTCCCACGACGATGCAAAAAGGTCATGGACAATGCTGGGGACTATATTGAAGGATTGTAAAACGGAGTCTAAAGTACGCTTTTCCAGTGCTGATCCCTATTATTGTGATCATTATTAAGTTTCCAACCCATGTATATATACAGAGGCGTATTTTTTTGGGGATGAGGCGATTATTTGAGGTGGCGTTAAATGCATTCAATGTGATTTACCTCACATTTTGGCTTCTGTTTTTTTTTAATTTTATGGATAAACATTTTAAATTTGTATTTGTTTTCTTAATAAAATTACTTTACATTTACCTTAGCCACATTTACCTCGGTGTTATTAAGACTGAGGTTCTGGTCCTTTCAAGCAGCCTGCTCAGTGCGCTCTCCATATTAGGGGAGCCCCATTGAGAGAGGTGGAGAAGCTGAAGTATCTCGGGACTGCATTCACGAGTGATGGGTGGCGGGATAGAGAATTGGATGCTCGTATCGGTGCAGCAAGCTGTATCAGATGTGAAATGTGGCGATCCGTGGTAACGAAACGTGAGCTGAGAAACAAAGCCAAGCTCTCCGTTTTCAAATCTATGTTTGTCCCCATCTCACCTATGGTCATGAGCAGGCTGAGTAATGACCGAAAGAGTGCGATCGTGGGTACAAGCGGCCGAAATGAGACTTCTGAGAGGTGTGGCAGGTATTACCCTACTAGATAGAGTGCACAGCAGCACAATAAGGGAGTCTTTAAATGTTGAGCTACTACTTCTCCGCATTGAGAGATATCAGTTGCGCTGGTATGGCCACCTCCTTGTTGTCTCTTTGAAAGAATTGTTCCGGCTCTCGCACGTCATGCCAGTAGCAGGAAAATCTATCCGGTCCATCTAAATTAAATTTTTTTTCATCGCTGAACACAACTTGACGCCACTGGTTGCCCCAGTTGACATGTTCCCTTGCCCAGTTCATTCTCTTGTTCTTGTGGTGCGCTTGAAGTCGTAGTCGCACTTTCCTCTTTCTGTAATGAAGGTTGGTTGTCCGACGGATGGCACGGGACAGTGTGGACTTGTGAACTTGTATGTTTGGATCACTGACTGACTTCTGTAGTGACGTTCCACTCTTCAATAATATGTTGATGTTTCCTTAGGATATTTTTAATACTATTGAGGGTTGGTTGATAGGGAAGAACTAACGTAGGTGTTGCCGTGGCTGGAGAAGGTTTGGGATTGTTATCAGAACGAGAGTTAGGATGTTTATAGAAAGAAGTGCGTATGACAGATTTGGGATAACATCTTTCTTAAGGGAGTGGGTAAGCGCGTTAGCATGGAAGTCCTTGTCGGATTGATCAGTGAAGATTCTATGGGTGCGAGTTAACTGACTTAGGACCGGTTCTACCAACCTAGGATAAATCCTCAGATAGCTATCAAAGGTTTAAACTTAAACCCGGTATACTGCTTCAGTTGCGTTCTACCAACATTTTTTATTCCTCGGATAACTGGATGGCGCATCCGGCGAAAAACTTGACGCCACCATCCGCCATTTTAGTAAGGGCAAGAAATCTCATCGTGTGTGCAACGTTTATTTGATTATTGGATCAATTCTGATTTCTAATGCGAGAAAGAGCATTGTAAAGGTAAACAAAGTAAACTTAACAATTGTTCAAAGTAAAATGTTAATTAATTTTAAAAAAATCAAATCTTTAGTGTGTGTAAAGTTTGATTAAGCAGTCTGAGTTTCGTAAATATCATTTACTTTATACTCTGCCAAACCAAAAAGATATCAGTAAAAAGTTTTAATTTAAATTTTCCCATCAAATTAATTATATTGGAATACTCTCGAATAAAAATGTCACAAAAAAGTTTAAACTATTGCCCCTACCAATATGGTGTCCAGTGGCGTCACCGTTTTTAATCCTCTTAATGAGGGATGCGACAATCGACAATCGAACAGTGTAGTGAAAAGAAAGACACGAGTGGTCCAGGAGCCAAGCTCACTTTGCACGCTCGCCCAAAGAGTAAACCAGAGGAGGTACACTGAACTGGGAGAGAAGCTTGTTGAACCTCTTTAGTCCTCCAGAGAATAAGTCCCAAGAAGGGACGAGAGTCAGATTGTAGATTGACAAATAGAGTCCCCAAAAATCAGTAGGATCTAAAAGATACAGTAGTTGGGGAAGACGGCCTTGTTAACGTCATCAAAGCAGACATCCAGGATATGGCGGGGCCTTCGAAACCTGATGGGACCCTTAACAACGAGTGGATGGTAGCATGATTCTCCATCTTGGGTAGCATGTTCTTCATAAGTGTCTGGACAAAGGTGCCTATGTGGGTCATCCCCTAATCGTCATAGATACGTAGAGTGGTTGTTGGCAACTCTTCTGTCAAGTTGGACAATGGATCGGAGAGCAACATTTTGGAAGGTCTGGAGTTCCTTCCACCTAGATTTGCAAATAGAAGCCCAAGCAGGCATTCCATGGAGTAAAATAGTACGAATCACAACCTTGTATATCAAGAGTTTGTTATCCACACCAAGAGCGCTGTTTCGCCCCAGAAGTGCAATCAGACTGAACCTCGCTTTCTTTGCTTTGTTGAGCGCGTATTGGACTTGGTCGTTCCAGTTTAGTTTGGAGTCGATCATGACACCAACATATTTACAGCTTTTTACCCACTCAAGTTTCTTGCCAAATAAGAAGAGGGGCTTTGGAGTGTTTTTGCATTTGCGAGTGATAAACATGACCTTGCACTTTTTGACATTCAGCTTTAATCGCCATTTAGTGAACCAGCTCTCGCACTGATGTAAAGCTTTTTGGAGTCGAGTGATGACATGTGCTGTGTTTCGTGCCCAGGTCATGATGGACCCGTCGTCAGCAAACATGTAAAGATTACACTTTGCAAACTTGGGGAAGTCATGGATAAAGAAGTTGAATAAGGCTGGCCCCAAGACAGAGCCTTGGGGTACACCAGCATTAACATCGCAGGGTTCAGACAAGGAGTCCCCAACCTTAACACGAAAAGTCCTCTTTGACAGGAAGGAGCGAACCAGAGCAATTAGATCGTCAGGGAACCCGTAGGTAATCATTTTGTAAATGAGCCCATCATGCCAGACTTGGTCAAAGGCCTTTTGGACGTCGAGGAAAACGAGACCACCAAACATAGAGAGGACCGTTTAAATCAGCAACGAGCCTCCATAACTGAAGCTGACAAGAGTGGCCTGGACGGAAGCCAAATTGCTCACTACGAATGAGATTGTTTACCTCACAGTACTCGTTGAACCTCTTGAGTATAGTGCGCTCAAAGACCTTCGAAAGCATGGGCAACAAGCTAATGGGCCTATAACTTGTGGGAAGAGCAGGATCCAGTCCAGGTTCAGGAATGGTGATGATGACTGAGTCCTTCCAGGCACTAGGGAAATGGCCGCTAAGCCAGCAGTCATTCATGACTTTAGTGATGATGCAGATAACACTGGGAGGCAAATTCTTTAGAGCACTGTTGGTAATGGTGTCGATGCCGGCTGCCTTTTTGCTTTTCAGGCGCTTTATGATGTCCAATATCTCAGAGGTGCCAATGACATCAGGAGAGCCAAGAGCGCGCTGTGTGTGGCCATACCTATCACACACGTCCTTGACCTCACGAGTGATATTGACCAGATCATCCTCTTTGGGCGTAGAGAATTGGCTCATCAGTGAATCGGCGATAATTTGTGCTTTGTCCTGGTCATTGCTAACGAAATCGCCACCCTCTGTAAGCAGAGGAAGGAGAACAATAGTCCTGTTGCTTTTAAGGGCCCTGACCATACTCCAGAGAGAGTTATCCTGGACGGACAGACTTTTAACTTTGTCGTTCCATCTTTGATTCCTTAATCCTTAATCTGATCACTTACCTTGCGGGATAGCCTGTTGTACTTCGTCTTGAAGTGGAGAAACCTGATACGCTGCCAAAGTCTTCTGAAGTGTTTTTTTCGTAGATGAGTTGCCTGATGGAGGGAGGAAGTTCCAGATGGTCTGGCCGCTTGCAATCCACCGGAGTAGCACTAGCATTTGTAGCCATCTTGATGGAGTGAGTGACCTTTTTGATATTTTCGTCAATGTCACTGCTGGTGACGGGATCCTGATAGGGAATGTTACTGTCGTTCATAAGTTCTCTAAAAAATTTCCAGTCCTGCTTATAACGAAGATTTATTCTCAGGTCGAAATTTATCCCCTCAAAATTTAGTGCAACTGGTAGGTGATCAGATAATAAGGCATTTACTGTAAAAATATTATAGGTTTGAAAAACCCCTTGAGAACAGCAATGTCGAGCACGTCACTAGCGGGTGAGTGATCACAGTAGTATGTGTCTTCAAGAGGGCCAATAACGGAAGTGTCGATCTGATCTACCATGTACCTATAAAGTACCAAGCCACTTTGATTAGTGCATCTGGAGTTCCAGTGTGGGTGTTTCGCATTCACTAGGTTATTATTAGGCTATGGCATAGCTACAGCCCAAGGCAAGTAGAGTATAAAGACTGGTTCCCACAGCTCCGACAGGTCGCTACTACTGGCCAATACGACTACTACTGCGATTGAGAAGCTCGATTTGATAAGCATCAACGCCAGTCGTACCGTGGCCTACGTGATAGATAAAGGCCTGCTCATTCGCTATGAAATCGTGTAATCAGGGGCAGCTGCTAGAAGTGCTTCCTACTAGAGACCTCTACCGGCAAAAAGCGAAGTGTTATGTCTTTCTGTCGGTAGAGGTCTCCAGTAGGATGCACAAGCACGGTTGTTCTAGGAGGCCGTGGCGCAAGTCCTCAAGCAACGTTGCCAATTTGGCATTTTTTTCATGCGCTTGTCCTTTGTTAGACATTATTAATGAAAAATAAACAAAGCAGAAAACAATAAAAACATGGATAAGCGCTTTAAAAAAAATACAATATAAATAATTATTATTAAAAACCTTTATTACAGGATAAAAATACAATTTAATGTTCATAATAATCGGAATACCTTCTAATTTTATCTTGTAAAAAACTTCTTTTTACGAATTTTCAAATTTTGTATATTTATTTTTTAAGTATTTTATTTGTAAACTCGACTTTCCAATATAAGCCAATAATGGCTTCTGTAAATGCCAGATTTTCTTTGTATATTTCATCAAATATTATAATAAATTTTAATTATTATTATTATTATTATTGTTATTAAAGTTGAGTAAATCTATGAGAATAGATCCCAACTCCCATAAATGTCGTATGTGCTAAAGCCCTGACGTAATATGTGAAATGTTAATACTCTAAATTCCCTCTAGGTGTCGCCAGTAGGAAGCACATACTAATGCAGGAAAGCCCAACCTGACTTATTTCATTTGTTACCATTGTAGAGAAGACGAATGAGCAGGCCTTTAGCTATCACGTAGGCCACGGTCGTACAGTACGACTCGTACTCGATTATCGGCAGAGCGTGCGGTTTCCATAGGCGCGATTTGCAATCACGATCTAACACTGCGCATGCACAGATTGGAGAGAGAGCCTCTTGTCGAGAGAGAATAAACATGGCGTCTAGTTTATCGATACGTAGGCGAGCGTGTTTTCTTATGTTGTATACAGCTTTAAAAAAGCCGTATACCCCTTAAAAATTATCAAATAATGAAGAGGAGAATAGTTATACATTATTCTGTGATAATTTATTTGACATTCCTCAACACACAAAGGCAAGAGCATGGGAAATCACACCGATGATTCGATGAATTTCCCTCCTCCCCCCTTTGCTGGAGCACGTGGCTAACGAGAGCTGGAACAGAGCTGACAAAGCCCCCGACTAGCTGGCTTTTGGCGCTGATAAAATTGAAAACTTAAAAATTCATTTATTTCACAAATTAAAAAGAATTAAGCATTTGTAATGTTTTTTTTAATATATTATACCTTGTTGAGATAATTAAAAAGGTCACCCAAAATGAATAATTATAAAAGTTCACAAGTCGGACCTTTTTTCAAAAATTCCACTGAATCTGACCTTTTTCCATATTTGGGAGGCGGACCTTTTTCCATATTTGGGAGGCGGGCCTTTTTCCATAATAGGTTGGTCGTCGACCCCCCGCGCCCCCCCCCCCCCTGGCTACGGGCCTGGATTACTGGACAATTTGTTTTTGGTGATAGAGTTAGAGACATCCAAAACAGGAAGCGTGGTAGAATAGTTGTGAGAAAACTTGATGGAGGGGTGGATGAAGTTAGAATGGGAGATAAAAGAAAGGAGTGAGTCTTCATCATGTAAAGCCGTTGGTCTGGCTAGATAAGGAAAACATCGTCGGTATACCGCAGCCAGACCAACGGCTTTAAGGGAGACGTGGAAAGTAATTCGGTATCCACTTTCCCCATAAAGACATCTCCCATTTGTCTTCTTTTTTGTCCTGTCCCAGCATTTCAGGCTTCCCATTGCTTCTCTTCTGTTCCCCTTAGCAAATACTTTCTTTGTTCCTCTTACGTTGTCTGTAAATAAGTCAATGGTCGTCTTCTATACTTCTGTTATCACTGCAATACTCCTATTATCACTGCAGGATCGACCTTCGAGATCATCGATTCATGTACGCCAGGTAAGTAAAATCGATGGTGAAATCCTTTCTTACCAACAGGTTCTATCAAGCTAAAGTTGGCAAAAATCTAATACGCCCCGTAAGGTAAAAGCCGGTATACCACAAGGTTCTGTCCTCGGGCCCGTTCTGTGTAACTATTTTATGTAAGATTTCCCAAACCCGAAAAGTATAATTTATATTTCTGTGCTGATGATACTGCCATCATGACATGGACGCATCAGCCATCTCGTGTTTTTATTCGTCTGCAGAACGCCTTGAAGAAATTTGAACATTGGTTTAATTGCTAGAAACTGAACCTTAACGTATTCAAAAAAATGCGAAGTGTCCCTCGTATTCTCTTGTTCTATTCGATAAGAAACTCGAATGGATTGACAACTACAAGTATCTTGTTGTAATCATCGACTCTAGACTCGCCTGGAACCGTCACGTGACTTACGCTCTGAACAAAGCGAAAATGGCCACGTACAGTCTCACAACAGTGCCCTCAGCATCGACAATAAGCTACTCCTGTACAAGATGATGATTCGGACCATGCTCCTCTATGGCGTGCCTGCGTGGGCGATTATATGTAAAAGCAGATGGAGTGAGCTCCGGTTGTTCCAGAATGTTACCCTGAGGACCATTACCCAGCTTGGAAAAAAGGCCGTGAAAAATCAATACAACCACTCAGATTTGAACATGACTCATATCGAAAAGTTTTACCAAGATCTCCAGATGTGTATGATACAGACGATGAAGACCCATGGCAACGAACCTGGTGGCTGGAATACTGAAAAACTCGGTGGAAATGAAGTGGCATACAGTGGTGGCCAAAAGTTTAGAACTAGTCTTAAGAAAGATAAATATTGTGTAAAATAATTGTGTAAAATCATGTATTAACTTATCCCCAGCAGAAAATGTGAAATAGTCATTAGGAAGCTATTAAAAGCATACAAAGTTATTTGCATATTTAGAAATCAGATATAACAAGTTCGAACTGGAGGCATGTTAGAACCTGTCTGGTCAAAAGTTTAGAACCATCTGTTTTTAAACAAAAATTCTCCAGAATACTTCACTTAAGGTAAAAAAAAAAGAAAAAAGGATTACTGATTATTATTATGTTACTTCTGATTGTTATTGGTGCTTTTTAAAGATGCCTAAACGGTCAACTTTAAGCCCTGAAAGAGCTACACCTTGATGTTATGAGCTTCTCAAAAATTGCAAAGATCATGGACGTATGATCAAAGCTTCTACGATGGACGTTCAAATTTGATTTGGACTTTATTTTTTATAAAATCAGGAAACTACAAAAAAAACACACCTGCTTTTTCTCAAAAGCCTCTCCTTGCTTCTCTACACATTTTTTTCAGCGTTCTGAGAGTATCTGGATACCAGTTCTGAATAAATCTTCAGGATGATGTCGAAACCACGTCAGGACAGCTTTTTTCACTTCCTCATTGGAGCTGGACCTCTGCCCTCCCAAGAACTCTTTCAATGGTCCAAAACGTTGACATGTCCCATTTGAGTTCCGTCAGTGTGTCCATAGTCAGTTTGGCTGTGTATGGTCTGGCATTGTCTTGCAGAAAGGAGTCCTGGTCGCTTTTTCCTTAGTGCCGGCTTCCAGGACGTCATCAAAATGTCACAATAGTAGGGTGCATTTATGGTTCGACGTTATTCTAGAAAATCGACATGAATGATACCCTTAATGTTCCAGAATACAGTCGCCATCACTTTCGTTGCCGTCATAATCTTGAATTTGTTGGGTCGTAGTGAGTCAGTGTGTCGCCAATACATGCTCGCACGCTTGCTTTAGGAGTATGGTGATGAATCCATGCCTCGCCGATGGACACAACACGCCTTAGGAAGCTGTCACTTTCCCTGTCCTAACGCTGCAGCAGCATGGAACAGACTTCCACCCGGGTGGTTTTGTGATCCTCGGAGAGTTGCTTAGGGGCTCATCTGGCACAGATCTTGTTGAATTTCAGCTTATCGTGGATGATGGTCTCCAACACTGCCAGTGCTGATGTTCAGTATTGAAGCCAATTCTCGGACATGAATCCGCCTGTTATCCCTTATCATCTCATTTGTTCGTGCGATGATGCCATCATTGACGGCAGTTGCTGGCCTTGCCTTATGAGGCTCTTTCCGGTGGATTCTCGCCCTCCTTCAAACTTTTGGTTCCAAGCAAAGACGGATGATCAAGACAAACATGACTCGGTGAACTGTCTTTAAAGTCTCTGATGAATTTCAGATTCTTTCACACCTTCGCTGTGGAGAAATTTGATGAGTATTCGTTGTTCCACTTTGCTCGACACATCGCTGTCCGCCATTTTGTTTAAACAAACAATCGGTTTTCATGGCAACCGAGTGAGTGGTGCTGTATTTGCATGACAGGCGGTAGTTACCATCCCAACAATGAAAGTATAGCTTTTTACAACAATGAAATTTGCAAAATAAAGTCCAGGTCAAATTTGAACGCCCCTCGTATTATTTTTTTTTTCATAATGTGGAAGATCTCTGTGGTTAGTCAGGTTCTTGCCTATTTCAGTGTATTTTATTTGGTATTTATTCTGGAAGGGTGAACAAATGTGCACTTACTGTTTCGATTGTCTTCTATTATCATTTTCAGGATAGTTCTCTATTATTTGAGAAACGATAGGCTCTATCCGAAACGCCAGCTTTTTTTAAGGATCTTATCACTCTATGTTTAATTTTTATTATTTATTATTATTATTTTTTCCTTTTCGGATGTTAGATAACCATTATTTGAACTTTAACCTAACAGAGGGTTTGCTTGGTCTTCCAAACTTGTCAGTAAAGGGGGAAAACACGAACATCCACGCCCTCGATGGGATTAGAACCCGCGATCCGGCATTAAATATACATCTTTGATATTTATTTTAATAACTTTCCGTTGAAATTCCACTACCAAAAAAAGTAAGTATAATTCCAAGAGAGTTAAAAAATTATTTTCAGCTTAGTAAAAGTATTTACAATTATTCACATGTTCAAAATTATTTTAAATGAATATTTGAAATTAAAGGTTCATTTTTTTATGGTTTCAATTATCATCTGAAATTTTAAACTACTACTTTTAATTAAAGGTCTAAAAAGTTATTATAATCTACAGGGTTATTACAAATGATTGACCCGATTTGATAAATTCACTGTAGCTTTATTTTTTGACATATTGTCACAACAGTTTGCAAAGGTATGGAAAAACTCAAAAAGTGTAGGCTATTTTTGTTGCAGGTTTGCTTCTGATTTATGCCACGAGAGCACAGCAGTGAGCTGTTTTGTTGTGCGTAAGTTTCATTCATATCAGTCTCTAATCCCTTGCGATTTTTTAAGATGAATGTGTGTTTACGCTTCCTCTATCAACATACCTACCAGAACTGAAAGCTCATATCAACAGTGCTCTTCAGAAGATTGATAGGCGCATGCTTCACAAGGTATGGGATGAACTTAATTATAAACTTTATGTCTGCAGAATCACTAGAGGGGCACATTTTGAGCACTTGTAATATTCCAAAAAATACTTTTTGAGTTTATGCAAAGTTTTATCACAATATGTCAAAAAAATAAAGCTACAGTGAATTTATGAAATCGGGTCAATCATTTGTAACAACCCTGTATATCGCCTTTCATATATTTAAATTATCATCTTAAATTATAATCTGAATAATAAATGCACAATTTTTTGAAAGAACGATTAAAAGCCTGACCGGAACAAACAAATTCCAAAGCGCTACTCTGGCACCATTCTGGTGACAAATCCGTGTACTCTTCCTTCCAGTCTCCTATTGCAAAGTTGCAGAGTATGATATTCTGAACATTTTAAAAAAAATTTCATCAAAATTGGATGCCGTTGCAAATGGAATTTGGCATTTTGAACATATCCTCAGTTAGGATATTGTGTGACACACTTCATTTATGGTTTCTTTCAGGCATTTTTCATTTTTCACTCGTTTACAGTCATTTTTCAATTTGATTACATTAAGCATTTACTTTCGGTTCTGGTTTCAGTTTCTAAGCTTTTGTAACAGCCTGGGAAGAAAGTCAGAACTTACTTGTATATCCCAAGCTATGATGTAATGATTGTACTTTATTTTTTTGAATATCCTTTATATTTCTCATTTCTGACAGTGGCTCAGATAACGTTAACTTCAGAAAAGATATCCTGAACTTAAAAGTCAAAAAGGCGATCTACAGGGCTACCTACTACAATTTAGAAGAATGCTAGGGGATATCCAGGATGCATCAGAATTTGATGAGCTTCTCTGGTTGATTGAAGGGCTACCACAACAGGACTGATGAGGATGGAAGAGTTTTTTGTGAACGAATTCCGAATTTGATGAATTTTATTTTTAAATATTCGGATTTCATTGTCTGCAGTTATACAATTAAGCATCTTTTCCTATCTGTTATGGTTTGCAAGATGCAATTTGCATATTCAGGACTTGTCTGATTAGTCGGCATTGATAGATTTAAGACACCTATCTTCATTCTTGAATTATTTGAGGAGGACTAGGCAATGAGTATGTGTGTAATCGGTAATGAGTACATATGGGAATTGATGCATCCATAATTAAACTCTCTGGAATGGAATGTAAGTTCCTGAAGGAGTCTGACTGTTCAGGGTGGTTATAATTAAAGTGACACCATTTAGACCCTTCTAGCGGCCGTTCTGGTAATCAGATTTGGACGAAACTTGAGATATATGTTATACAGACCATGGGGAAGAGAATTTTGCAATAAAAAAATTAGTTCACATTTTGACCGCTACGTCAAAATACGGCGCATGAATAATAACAAAACCAAGTTAGAAGCAGAGAAATTTATAAAATCAGAGCATTTGTTCAATGTGCATTCCATTTGTGTCAATGACATGTTCAAAGCGCATTATTGCATGTTCCACAGTAGAACAGAGGGTTTCTTGAGGAATCGCAGTGATATGGCGTGTTATGCTTGCTTTCAATTCAGGGACAGTCCGTATTCTTCCTCCATAGACATTATCATCTTTCAAATATCCCCACAACCACAAGTCACAAGGGTTTCTGAACGAGGAGGGCCATGCAGTTGAAAAAGTTCTCGAAATCACCCGAACATCTCCAAAATGAGCATGAAGTAGTTCCTTCACTTGTCGTGCAATGTGGGGTGTAGCACCATCTTGCATAAAGACAGTAGTGTCTAAACATTTTCTTTCTTGTAAAGCAGGAATGACTTTTTGCTGCAGAAGTTCGCAGTAACGAGCACCAGTGATTGGACATCTTTTAGTGCCTTGAGGAGTGTTCTCTTCAAAGAAAAAGGGGCCAAGAATGAAATGTGAAGTGAATCCGCACCATACAGTTACGTAATCAGAGTGCAAAAGCTTTTCATGCATCAACCATCGGCTTTTCAGTACCTCAGATCCGACAGTTTTGAGCATTCCCTTCTCCGTCTAGTGTGAAATACGCTTCATCTGACCACAAAGTGTTCCATGGCCATGCATTATCGACTATTCTAGCCAGAAACTGGCAAGCAAAATCAGTGCGTTTTTCCGGATCTTCATGAAGCAAGTTTTGAACAACCTGGATCTCATATGGACACTACTTTAAAATGGAACGCAAAACTTTTTTGTACCGTAGACCACGGAATAGACAAATCACGTGATACGACTCGAGCACTTGCTGAAGAATATTGGGAACTTGAAGCACTCTCCACTACAGCAGCGGCAACGTCTTCCACAGTCTCATTTGCAATTAGTTTCCGTCCTCTCCCTGGCAGCACACCCAACTCACCAGTTTCTTCAAATTTCTTAATCATCTTTTTTAAACCATTAATGGACATAGGTCCATTTCGCATGTGATATTCTCTTAGTGCAGCAGAAGCATTTTTGCAGTTCTGGTAAAACAACTTCACCAATAAAGCTCGATCCTTTTTAGCTAAAGCCATCGTGAAGAATGACTTTACATTTAATTTCATTGTCATTTTAAAGCTTTTCTAATTTTACATCTCATTTGCATAACG
This sequence comes from Rhysida immarginata, assembly GCA_023313115.1. Lineage (NCBI taxonomy): Eukaryota > Metazoa > Arthropoda > Chilopoda > Scolopendromorpha > Scolopendridae > Rhysida > Rhysida immarginata. The sequence goes on from JAHWFO010097242.1 coordinate 540,437, forward strand.
TCTCTGATTGAGTAAAAATTCTCAGATAGTTTCTTACATGACCAGCGCCATATTTTGACGTAGCGGTCAAAATGTGAACTAATTTTTTTTGTTGCAAAATTCTCTTCCCCATGGTCTGTATAACATACACGTATCTTAAGTTTCGTCAAAATCTGATTACCAGAACGGCCGCTAGAAGGGTCTAAATGGTGTTACTTTAATTATAATCACCCTGTACCTTTGCTTTTTCAGGGTATAATTTTAACAACATGGATTTATAGACTGAAAAACCAACGACTCGATCTCAACCTAGACTTCACCATCGTCTTGGATCGTACTTCATGGAAAAATATCCTAGTTAAAGACAAATTTCTGCATCATCTACAGTAACACCAGCCGCCAGAATAGGGATGAAAGAATAAAAACAAGAATATATGGATCAAATAGTAGTTTGTTCATAGTATTCAGATAAGGCGATGAAAAATTTATTCTTACATTATACGAAGGACGGTCATAAAGTTCATACCGTTGCATAGAAGGCATGATCGTATGGCAACCAAATTTGGTGGGATCATCAATCCCTCTCCACACAGTTCCCTTACAAAGTCACACACTTCTGCCATCGATATTTCACCCGTGTGCCGTAAATGTAGAGAGGCCCATCCCCATCACCATAATCAAGTTGCCGAAAGATATGTAAAATAATAGAATATATTCGTTTTATGAACTGGTGATTCCTTTTTATTTCAGTTCTTACATTTAAGTTGAAAATAATTGAGTTAATGTGGCAGTATTTTATAAAAGATATATATTAGTCATTGAAAATTTGTACAGAAACAGTGAGAATTTTATTGTATTAATTAAATCATTTGCTTTCCCAGTGAGATTTAGGGCCATGTAATTTCATGACAGTAGTGAAATATTCATTTCTTGCCGAAAGCGTCTGATATCGAGTCTACGATCTCTTTCACTCGCTTTTTGAACGCTTGCCACAGCGAAACGTGTGGCTCTTCTGTTGCCGGTGCCTCGGTTTCCGGTTCCGTAACGACTTCTGGTTCAGTTGCAATTTTTGCTCCTGTTGCTCCCTCCGTTTCGGCTTCAGTTGCAGCGTCCGTTTCCGGTTCAGTTGCAGCGTCCGTTTCCGGTTCAGTTGCAGC
>JAHWFO010097242.1:541582-567710 GCA_023313115.1 Rhysida immarginata
TCCGTTTCCGGTTCAGTTGCAGCGTCCGTTTCCGGTTCAGTTGCAGCCTCCGTTTCCGGTTCAGTTGCAGCCTCCGTTTCCGGTTCAGTTGGAGCTTCTGTTTCAGGTTCCGTTGGAGCTTCTGTTTCTGGTTCGGTTGCTGGTTCTGTTTCAGGTTCCGTTGGTGCTTCTGTTGCGGGTTCCGTAGGTGCTTCAGTCTCGGGCTGAGTTCGGGCTTCTGTTTGAGGCTCAGTCTGAGGTTCAGTTTGCGGTTCTGTTGGAGGCAGCGTAGGTGCTTCTGTAGGAGGTGCATTATAACGTGGGGAACAGCATTTGTACTTAGAATTTGTCGTATCTTGACAACAGACGTGTCTTCCGAAGGACAGAAGACCACCGCAGTCTCTTCCAGCTCGTGCACAAGAATTTTTCACAACTGTGACGGCCAAAAAACGTGATACCTCACAACGGTGGTTTGGAGGACATCCTTCCTGTGCAGCTATTCAAAGAATGAAATTGAAAAAAAAATTATTGAAGCAATTCAATAATAATAGTATCAAATACAATGTTTACATGTTCAGTTTTGTTCAAAGAAAATTCTAAGTTTCTTTTGAAATTCTCATATACTCAGCTCCTAATTCCATACAGAGATTTATTGCAGCCTACATACGTGTCTTTTTGTCATTATCTTTAAGCGGAATTAGTGGCTTTGTTTCTTTTATGGTCATAAATAGTTTAGTTTGCTCTGATTAAGTTTGCTCAATTAAGTTGATTCAAAATACTCTGATTTAGTTTGCTCATAGTATATAAATGGCTTTAGACTGGAATAAAAGAGAACACTTTATATTGGTGGAAGTAAAATCTCTGATACATGGTCTGAATTTAAAAGATTTTTGTCTAAATTTTGTTAATCAAAGTTTGATGAAACTTTTAAATGGTATTATTGCTTTAACTACTATTCCTAGTGTAAATTTAACATATGTAAGGTGGTTCATCCTAGGAGTTTTTAGTAAAGCTTTATATTACGAAGGGTGTTCAAATTTGACCTGGACTTTATTTTTTAGAAATTTCATTGTTGTAAAAATCTAAACTTTCATTGTTGGGATGGCAACTACCGCCTGTCATGCAAACGCTGCACCACTCATCCGGTTGCTATGACAACCGATTGTTTGTTTAAACAAAATGGCGTCAGCGATGTGTCGACCAAAGTGGAACAACGAGTAACACTGGTCAACAACATTTTTGCTACTGTGGAAAATATAGGTGTTCTAGATTAATCTGAATGTGCTGATCCCAAACCTGAACTACAAATTTCTCTATCATGTCAGGATCTCGAGTTATACTGTAGAAACTACCAATGTTTAAATTTGACGTTGAGACTGTTTTACACAACTGAAACTTAAGCAATATTATTTTTCTTAAACATTTAAAATGGTGTTAAACATAGCTTAGATTTCATAAAAATATTTCCATACAGCAGATGAAGATAAAGCATTTATTCAAAATTGTTTTAAAGATTTGCTCTGGCGCTTGTGCATTAGTTCACCGCTTCAGAAACCAGAAAAAGTCACCCATCATATGTGGATCGAAACGCCCTTGAAACTTTACATCCTGACATGATACAGAAATTTGGAGTTCAGATTTGGAATCAGCACACTCAAATTAGTCTAGAACACCTCTGCTTCTTCTTCTTCTTCATCTTCAGCTTTTCCCACTTTTATGTGGGGTCGCTGTTTTTGATGAGCTTTCTCCATTTCTCTCTGTCCTCTGTCCATTCCCTTCTGAGTCCCTTTGATTTCAGATCTTCATCCACAATATCTTGCCATCGTCTCTTGGGTCGTCCTCTTTTTCTCCTTCCCTCTACTTTCATGTTCATAGCTCTTTTGCCATTGCAGTCCTTGTCTCTTCTCATTACATGGCCAAACCATCTCAGTCTGTTTTCTTGGATTTTGTTTTCAATATCTGTAGCCTTTACTATCCCTCGGATGCGCTCATTTCTAATCCTGTCTGCTCGTGTCACTCCGCACATCCATCTCAACATTCTCATTACTGCCACCTTCATCTTTTGTATATTGGACTTTTTTAGAGAGAGTGTTTCCATTCCATAGAGTATTGCATGTCTCACCACCATCCTGTAAACTTTTCCCTTTAGACGCACAGAGACTTCTTTCCAATTTTTCCAACCTGTCTGTATTCTTCTAGTCACTTCCCTACCCGTCTCACTCCATTCATCAACTGTCGAACCGAGGTATCTGAAGTGGTCAGTTTTCCTGATTGCTGTCTCCATCAGTTTCAGCTCCTCATTTTTCTGGGCCTCTATTCTGTCTTGTTTCTGCTGATTTTCAGTCCCCTGTCTTCCAGAGCTTTCCTCCAATCCTCTAGCTTTTCTTCGACCTTTGCTCTAGATCTTGCACATAAAACTGTATCATCCGCATAGAGCATGTTCCAAGGCGCTTCTTCCCTGACTTTCTCTGATATGACAGCTATCACTATGTTGAACAGGGAAGGACTCAGTGCCGAGTCCTGGTGGGGACCCACTCTCACTTCAAAGCTACTCGTTTCTCCCAGGCAGGTTCACACTTTCGTCTTGGCTTTCCTATACATTTCTTGAATTAACCGGACATATTTCTCTGGTGCGCTTCTAACTCTGAGGCTCCTCCAAACTTCTTGCCTTGGCACTCTGTCATATGCCTTTTCCATGTCAATGAAGACCAGATGGAGTTCTTGTTGTTTCTCTCTGAACTTCTCCATCATTTGTCTCAAGCTAAAGATTGCATCAATGGTTGACTTTCCTAGCATGAAACCAAACTGTTGACTCCCAATATTAACTTCAGCTCTCAGTCTTTTGTTCAGGATCCTCTCCAAGATCTTCATAGTGTGTGACATTAGCTTAATTCCTCTGTAGTTGTCACACATTTGGATGTCTCCTTTACCTTTGTAGATTGGGACAAGAAAACTTTCTCTCCATTCGTCTGGTATCTCCTCCTCTCTGTAGATCTTCACCAAGAGATCCCATAGCAGGTCCAGCCCTTCCTCTCCAAGGGCCTTCCAGGTTCCAGCTGGGCGTCCATCCGGTCCAACTGCTTTCCCTCTCTTCATATGCTTCAGTGCTACCTTAACCTCACTCCTTGTGATGTCTGTTGTCAGTCTCTCATTTGGTATTTCATCTTCATGGTGTTTTCGTTCATTCTCTACGTTTAATAGCTTCTCAAAGTACCCTTTCCATCTATCGCCCCAGTGTTCCTCAGGATTTCTTTCTTGGCCTTCTTGATCTGCTTGATGTGTGTGATATCTTTTGCTGTCCGGCTTCTGTGTTCTGTCTTCTGTGTTTGGCAATGCTTGCTGTCCGGCTTCTGTGTTTGGCAATGCTAATCTAGAACACCTGCATTTGTCAAATTAGCTGACAAAAAATATTTTTTTGTTGACCAGTGTAGTCATCAAGTTTCTCCACAACAAAGGTGTGAAACACTGACCTCTATAACTGTTATAGAGATCAGTGGTGTGAAAGCATACGAAATTCAACAGAGACTTCAAAGACAGTTCACCGAGCCGTGTTTGTCTCGATCATCCATCTTTGCTTGGTGCCAAAAGTTTGAAGGAGGGCGAGAATCCACCGGCAATGAACCTCATAAGGCAAGGCCAGCAACTGCTGTCAATGATGCATCATCGCACGAACAAACAAGCTGATAAGGGACAACAGGCGGATTCATGTCCGAGAATTGGCTCCAATACTGAACATCAGCACTGGTAGTGTGGAGACCATCATCAACAATAAGCTGAAATTCAACAAGATCTATGCCAGATGGGTCCCTAAGCAATTCTCCGAGGATCACAAAACCACCCGGGTGGAAATTTGTTCCATGCTTCTGCAGCGATAGGACGAGACGTGTTGTGACCACCGACGAGACATGGATTCAACACCATACTCCTGAAAGCAAGCATGCGAGCATGGAGTGGCGACATATCGACTCACTATGACCCACAGTGGTCCGAAATAGCTCAAACCCTTGCCAAAAATATTTTTTTTTTGTTTATGATAACAGAAATGAAACCAAATGTTTTCTATCATTCAAATGAGTTATGTAAATCATTTATATGTTTGCTTAAATATGCATCCATCATTAAGCCTACAGCTTTTTCTGGTGTAAATGGAATCGGTTGTTTCTTCGATATTTTCCAAGCCTTACTGATCTTCTCTGCTCTCATAGGTGTACTATCTATATTTTTTTTAAACTACACGGTCGTTTTGGATCAAAAATTTATCGGATTAGACAAAAAGCAAATCTTCGTAAATGGCCCCGATCTAAAACAAAATTTTGTAACTGAAATTTATTTTTTTAACATCAGAAGTAATCAGGGAATGTAAATATCCAAACCATTTACTGAGGCAAAGCAGGGCTTTTTTTTCATAGCTCTCACAGAATAAAAGGATTTTTGATATTTTCCTCATTTTCAGACAACTACTAACTTATATTTTAATAGATCCAGAAGTATGAAAACAATCTGTGTGCAAACATTAAATTATACACTATGATAAGTTCGTATCAGCCGAATGAAATAACAACACTCAGTTTTTCTCCCTCTTATAGGAGGAGTAAGCTGCAAACTAAATACCACACACAAACAAAACATCTTAAACTTGTTGACTGGCGATATAGAAACATATTCCAGCTGCAATTATCTCGATATTCATATCTTGGAAAATCTATTTTTGGCCAGGGTTTGAGCTATTTCGGACCACTGTTCGACCCAAGAAATTCAAGAGGATACCGTCGGCAAGGAAAGTGATGGCGACTGTATGCTGGGACATTAAGGGTAGCCTATCATTCATGTCGATTTTCTGGAAGAACATCGGACCATAAATGGACCCTACTACTGTGACATTTTGAGGACGTCCCTGAAGCCGGCACTAAGGAAAAAGCGATCAGGACTCCTTATCAGGGGTGCTTGTTTTCTGCAAGACAATGTCAGACCACACACAACCAAACTGACTATGGACGCACTGACGGAACTCAAATGGGACATCTTACCACATCCTCCATACAGCCCGGATCTCTCCCCTTGCGAGTATCAACTTTTTGGACCATTGAAAGAGTTCTTGGGAGGGCAGAGGTTCGGCTCCAATGAGGAAGTGAAAAAGGCTGTCCTGACGTGGTTTCGACATCAGACTGAAGATTTCTACAGAACCGGTATTCATGTGCTCCCAGAACGCTGGAAAAATGTGTAGAGAAGCAAGGAGAGTTTTTTCAGAAATAGCTGGGGCGTGTGTATATGAGGTTTTTTTGGGGGGTTTTTTGAGGTTTCCTGATTTTATAAAAAATAAAGTCCAGGTCAAATTTGAACGCCCCTCGTACAATACTTTAGAAAAGTGAAGATGCGCCGTCTGATGCTCACGGAACTTTTTAACCGAGTAAGAAACAACAAAAGTGGCAATGGAAATTTGTAGAACACATCACGCTTACCCCTAAATCACCATTTTCACAAGAAAGTTACAGAAAATATTCAGTTTGGTTACCATCTGAAGGAAGACATGGATTTCTTTTTTGGTGGTTATGTGAAGGATGCTGTGTATCAAACTCCTCCCAGAGACTTGGATGAGTTGAAAATCCGAATTCAATACGGGTCATTGCACGTCAATTCAGGCAGAAATTTTATAGTTTTGGCACTGACCTTTCGGATTTTAATGAAATTTGATATATACAATTGCCCTAGGGAGTTGGTAATGAATGCCAAATATTATTAATTTTTTTTTCATTTTTACGGAAGTTACGGACATTTAAAATTTTAGAAATTTGAGTGGGGGCCATATCTATGAAATACTGTAACTTCGGTTGTATTTTACTTAGAAAGATGTGATTGGTGACTTATGAAAGCTCTTTAACTGTAGACTCTATAGAAAATTTTAAAAATTATATTACGCATGCGCAAATATTTGAATTTAATAAAAATATTTTATTTATGCAAATTTCTCAAAAGGTGGGTATTTTTTTTTTCGTTAAAAATTATTAATATCTTACACATACTTTCATAAAAACAATACAAAAAATTCAAAACTGTGTTTTGCTCCGTTTTGAAGATATTAATTTTTAAAGCTTGAGCTCCAAGCCACAATACATCCGTTTGTATGTTACAGTTCTTCAGATGGACAAGGCATCCTAAGAAATATAAATTTTGTGGTAATATCCGATTGTCTTAAACATTCTACAGCTGTTTTTTATTCCTTTCAATGTGAACTCATTAAGTTTTTAAATGAAAATTCAATAAATGTAGAGAAGATACGAGGGTTGATCGTAAAGTAATGCCTCCATGGCTGTAACTTTTATATTTGTTAACCGATTTTCAAAATTCTTTTTGTATCTGATACTTACATTTGTCCTCTATGTAATGCACTATTCACTTTTCGACATTGCAACCAGGTGATTACTCGGGTGAACCCGTCGGAGAGGAAGTCCGGGGTTGTTGTCGGTACTAGCATTGAATGGCAACTTTGGACCATCTTCTGCAGCACGATAACGCTCGCCCGAAGACAATCGCCACACATAAGAGGTGCTGCAGCGCCTACAGTTCAAAGATGAAAAACTGCAGTTCAAAGGTGAAAGATCTTGCCCCTTGCGACTTTCACCACTTCCCAAAGAAGAAAAAGTACCTTAAGAGACATTCAATCCCTTATGACGAGATAAAAGAGCAGTTGCACGTTGTGAAACACTCTGCTCAATATGGCTGGTGAGATTTGCTGAACTTCAGGTGAGATTTCCTTCTTCAGCTCAGGCAAAATGTGCCGATTGTTTGCATCCACTTTATCTTTCAAGGCAACCCAAAGGAAGAAATCGAGAGGTGTGTGCTCCGGCGAGCGTGCAGCCCAGATGCCACGCGAGATGATTCGATCAGCAAAGACGTCCTGCAGAAAGTGATTGGTGTGTGTACTGTACACGTTTCCATGCACTTCTGCACACTAATTTTTGAATCACCCTGTATAATGAAGCTTGTATCAACTTCAGATGCCTCTGCACTTCATCTCGTCCTTCAGGGTAACTCAGAAGTGACTGACTCTGAGGAAGTGTAAAGTAAATATACTTTCTTTATTAGTAACAATTCGACATCATAATGCAAATTTATATTTTCTTACTAAATTCTTTTCTTATTTAACAGGTGCTCAATACTTTATTGACTTCTGAAAAAAAAATCTGAATTTGTAAGAAACATTTTTCCTATTGATATAATTATTATTGTAATGCTACTATTGATTTTATTTTTTCGTGTAATTATAATTAATAATACTAATTATATAAATAATAAAACGTAAATAAATGAATGGTCTCAAGGTTGCTTCCCTATACGAGTAGTCAAGTCCCTACTACCTGACTCCCGCTGCTTGGAGCTCAAGCTTTAAAAATTAATATCTTCAAAACGGAGCAAAACACAGTTTTGAATTTTTTGTATTGTTTTTGTAAGATATTAATAAGTTTTTAACGAAAAAAAATACCCACCTTTTGAGAAATTTGCATAAATAAAATATTTTTATTAAACTCAAATATTTGCGCATGCGTAATATAATTTTAAAAATTTCATATAGAATCTACAGTTAAAGAGCTTTCATTTGTCACCAATCACATCCTTCTAAGTAAAATACAACCGAAGTTACAGTATTTTGTGACATGTGATGTCAGTGTGTTTTGTTTTAATTTTATTTTGTTGTTGCCATTATTTCTTGGTTGCAGTAATTTTAAGTTATTATTAGTATTTTATAATGTTTACTGTATGTTTTTGAAATATTATTAATAATTACTTGTTCGCAATGATGAAGCTTAAGTTTTTTTTAGCGAAGGTTTTGAATAATGCTCGTCAACAATTAGTTCTCCTAATGGGTTAGCATTGTCGAGAGAGAGGAGGTTCTCGGAATTTCTCAGATGCTAACTCATTAGAGATTGTTGCGTTTATGTTTTTTTTTTTGGAATCAATGTAAATAGAAATAAGATAAATGATTTACGTTTTTGGCCTGAACGGTCGTTGTTTTAAGAGTAAGCTGGGAGGCATGGATATTAGGCCTATGTTACCGATCTCGTTCTTTTGAATTATGGATCTCGTAATATAATTTTAAAAATTTCATATAGAATCTACAGTTAAAGAGCTTTCATGTCACCAATCACATTTTTCTAAGTAAAATACAACCGAAGTTACAGTACTTCATAGATAAGGCCCCCACTCAAATTTCGAAAATTTTAAACGTCCGTAACTTCCATAAAAATGAAAAAAAAATAATAATATTTGGCATTCATTACCAACTCCCTAGGGCAATTGTATATACCAAATGTTATTAAAATCCGAGAGGTCAATGCCTGCCTGAACTGCTTGGAATGACCCATACGCATGTACAAACATTTCTCGAACATCATTTACTGATGTATATGAAAACCAGGTGTTACGATTTCAATTATGTATTTTATTTTATTTATTTTATTTTATTTTATTTAAAATTTTAAAAATAAGCCCCAATTTTCAGTTGAAAAAAACACAAATAATGTTTTCTTAATAGGTACATTTTCTTAGGATTGTAAAATGCATAAAATAAAAAGTTAAAAGAGTTAGTTATAATATTCAGGGAATTTCTGCAACATAGAACTCGCCGATATTTCGTAAAAATAACAAAAATAAATTTAACACTATACAGAAGACGAACATATCCGTATTTCTATAGTCACTCTTTGTAGAAAAATAAACGATCATTTATTTTTAACATCATTGAATTCCGAGTAGATAGGACTCGTGTGCCTATTATTACTTTCACTTTTTTTTTGATGCTCCATCCGAATCTGAAGTCAAAAATATAAAAAAAATGAAAAACTTGGCGACGGAACCACCGACTTTGTGAATACAATAACGATACTTTTATTAACATGGTTCTGCAATGCAGGACCAAGCATTCTCAATTGGTTTACGGCTAACGAACATGTTCGTCTTAGGGTAAGGAATTTTTATGCAAATTAACGTTTAAACGAATGCACGCATAAATTAGGAATAATTAATTAAAAATGTTCGGAATACTCAAAAGACGAAACATGTAACTTCGGTAAACAAATTTTTTTAAGAAATCATAAAAAAAAGGACTTTCCCCCTCACCTATTTCGCCCCAGCAGGCAAAGGCTACGACAAATAGAACACTCAAATACGACATTTGGATCAAATGGGATATACTATAATTAAAAAGAAAAGAAAATTAATATTCTAAAACATCTCAAAAGGAATTATGAAAGAATAATATTATGTTGTTATAAAAATTATGTTGTTATTATGAAATAAAGGTTCATTTAACATCTATAAACGGTTTTTCAAGGCAGTTACATAATAAAAACAACAAATTACTTTGTCTATCAAAAAAAAGTAGCTTCACCTCCAAATAATGAATGAGGATGAACCACAGCATCCTGATTGGAGAACCGTTTGCCTCTCAAGAAATGGTCCCAATGGTGAAACATGTGAAAGCCTAATGGGATGAATATTGCTTTGATTTTTTGCAAGCCCGTGTGATCATGCTCTATGATGGAGAAATATACGACCCAAACGATTTTACTATAGTTGCTGTCAGATGTCAGGTGTCGCTGGTGATACGAGAAGGTCGACACGGAACTCACGTATTGTGGACATTGGTTTTTCTTCGACTTTCTGCCATAAAGGTATCATATCACACAACAGTTCGATTGGCTCCTAGCAGTTTTGATTTAAAGTACATCATCTTCATGAAGAATCGATAGGAAACAGTTATATAGCAACAATAACATCAACAATCTTAATTTTGAGTTGAATTCATTCTATTGGTCGACATCAACATCACCGGTCGGCTCTCAATCTGTTTTGATCTGACTGAAATAATTTATTCAACACGTTGACCGAACTCATTTATTTTTTTGGAGTGTTTGGTATTTCTTACTAAATTGGCTTTGGCGGAGTCGGTATGGTATTTACTATATTAAGAAATAAAGGGGGTATCATAATGGTACCATTAGAGCATGTGCCATTGTACCGATTTCGACCTCATCCGTGCTATTTATCGATTGGCGAAAAAAGATTTTGAAAATCTTAGAGAAAACAAATTACAGACGGACCGATAGATAGACAGATGGACAGACAAAATCTCCCAGTAACAGTATAAAGCACCTTTCAGTACTTAATAAAGTAGAACATTTTCCTTCACATTCGCCAATAAATTCCAACCGCCCTTTCGCCAGTGAAAGAATGTGAATATGCTTGCAAATTTTGAGATATCACTGTAATAAAAATAAAATTAGATACTGCTAATCAAAGTAGTCTTTTCTTACATACGAGTGCTGTAAATATGAAACCGGAATTTGTCCATAGATGGCCCTAGCCGTCAATGTAGCTCATGGAGGTAGCTTATTCCTACCTCCATGATGTAGCTACTGTCAAACAGCATCGTTGGCGCCATTTTCTTACTCTGATATCTGACAAAGATTTTCAACTTACAACAATACAAGTTTCATACAACAGCATAGTGTTGAACATGTCGAATTCTGGCCTGGAAACCACGGAGTAAGGGAGAAGAACAGAGGCGACACTCGATGACGTTTTCCGAATACGGATTACAGCGACATCAGGTGCATTGGAATCAACTAAATAAAACGAAAATGAAAGTTGTTCGTATTTTACCAGAGAATAAGAGACTTTACGAAGCCAACGAGAAAGACAGGCCTCGAAGCGAAAAAGTCACCTGACCAACTGGGTCTGAACCAATGACGTATATTAAAGATAGACTCCGAATCCTATTGTTGTAACTTGAAGCAAATTGGGAAGCTCCATGCCCAGAACTGTCATGGCTGAAAGTGAGTGAAGATGATGCAAAACACATGGCTAAACACGAGAGTAGCTGATTAATAATTCTTTCACACGCCGATCACGGAGTGATAAGTTTATCTTTTCTTTGACTTTGTATTTGAAGTATTTTATTATATTTTATAAACAATTTTTCGATCATGGTTTCAGTTTCAATTTCGTTTCGATTATCTTTCAGTAACGTATTTTCATTTTAGTTACGTATTTTTGATTTATTTTTGTGGAAAATGATTCCTGATCTTGTCTGTTTGTACAGTTGTACGCAGAACAACTTTGAGGAATGGTTTTGAATTAATAAATCCTCGGGCCCAAAATCTTCAAAAACAAAGCAGCCAGACAGCTAATTACTCCACGGCTCACTCCTGCCCAGAACTATCATGGCTCAATTTGCTTCACTTTTTGCCGCTGTTAACAATAGGATTCGGAGTCTATCTTTAATATACGTCATTGGTCTGAACAACAATGCAATCTTCATTATCTCCATCTTGGATTTTAACAATCAGTATTTTTTCGTTTGTTGGAAACAATGAAGGTTGGATTGTTGTTCGGACCCAATTGGTCAGGTGACTTTTCCGCTTCGAGGCCTGTCTTTCTCGTTGGCCTCGGAGACTTTATATATGACGTCATTTAACATTCCATTTCTGTTTTTTCATTGGTTAACAAATTTTATCCGCGCTCAGTTTGCGCGTAATTAGTTTCAAATTCAATTAATATTGTTGCAAAGCTCGCACATTCAAATTGTTTCGTCTGACGAACTCACATTTTCTACTTTATTTATAGTTGATAAGAACGAGATCGTTCGTCTGTTGGCGACCATTCAAGAATGAATTTTAAACTATTTAAAGGCTTCGCTGATGATGGGTGATATCACAGAGTATTTAATTGTTTTTTGGAATTCCGTGAAAAAAATGAGTTCTTGTGCTGTTAAATGGTGCAGCAATAATAATGCTAGAAAAATAAAAATAAAAGAAATTTATTCTCTCTTAAGGACTGCGTTGCATTATGGGAAATTAATGTGTTTCGCTCCAAGCCGCTGATATCGCTACGGTCTACCGGATGTACGATTTTTTTTGTATAGGTTTCTGTTAGAGTCACAGATATACAATAAATCTGTATATATATCTGTGGTTAGAGTGTTGTTTTTGTATTACTCTCTTATTCTGTGCTGGAAACTACGATTTGCGGACAGCATTGATTTTCTGTTACTATTTGAAGAAAACTGCTGCAGAATCGCATCGAACGCTTGTCGAAGCTTACGGTGAGCATGCTCTTGGTAAATCACAGTGGTTTAAAAAATTCAAAAGTGGCGATTGTTGACGTGAGATACGATGCTCTGAGCTTGGTGGGATCTATTATGAGCTGCTGAAACCTGGCGAAACCATTAATACTGAACGCTACCAACAACAAATGATCGACTTGCGTGAAAAACGACCAGAATATCAAAAAAGGCAACACAAAGTGATTTCGCTTCATGATAATGCACCATCACACAGCAAAACTGGTCAAGAAAACGACTGAGGCGTTTAGTTGGGCATACTTTCGCATGCGGCTTACTCACCAGACTTGGCTCCTGCCGATTACTACTTATTTGCATCGATGGGGCACGCACTTGCCGAGTGTGTGTGTGTGCTGTCCCAAGGAGCGTACATTGAAGGGGATTAATGTTTATTTCCTACAGGTGAATAACTTTAGTTTTCCCGGCCAAAGGTCCGATACTTTTTGTACACAGCTCGTATATTAATAAATTCAATCTGTGTCTGTCTGTTTGTGTCTATATCCGCGATAATCTCTACAATCGCGAAACCAATGGGTGTCAAATTTTTCATGATGCTTTAACATCGTCCGGGAAAGGGTTTTCACTACTTTGTCATGGATTTCCGCGGGTTGCACAGGTTTTATGAGTGAAAAGCAAGTAGATTTGACCCTGAACAAGTTTATAATTTTTTTTATGTGTATCTTCTACGGTTTACGAGGCCTGTCCGGAAAGTATCCGGATTGAGGCTACAAAAAAAATACGGTTCGAAAATAAGCACCCTCTGCAGCAATGCATTTTGCCCAGCGTTGCTGCCATTGGTCGAAACATGTACGGAATGCCTCCTTTGGGATGGCCAAGAGCTCCGCCGTCGCATTTTGTGTTGTCACGTCCACATCCTCAAATCTCCGTCCTTTGAGCGCTTTCTTGATCTTCGGAAATGCGAAGACGTCGCACGGAGTTAGGTCAGGTGAGTAGGGAGGCTGCCTGACCTGAGCGATGTGGTGTTTTGTCAAGAATTGCTGTACGATGTGCGCAGTGTGTGCTGGAGCGTTGTCGTGGTGCAGCATCCAATCTCCAGAAGCCCACATTGTTTTAGCAATTCATAACACTCCGTTGTGGTTTTACCGGTGCAATGTCGTTGTTCAGTGTTTTCTGTCATTTTCATCACGCGACGAGAAAAGAAAAACGTTCTGCTTTAGCGTGTTACAACAGCTGCAAATTTCATTACGTCATCAGCAGAAATGTCGTCACACGATCCGGATAGGAAAAAAGGTGCAGAGAGTTCTACTTTATTTTGTAACCTGAATCCGGATACTTTTCGGACAGGGATCGTAGTAGATCGATCTGCATATGTCCTAATTTGCATGCTGACAACACTGTAAGTGCCACCATGAGAAAGAGCACCCTCAACTTCCTATTTACTATCTTTATTGGAATTTGCATAACCACATTTGTATCCAAGATAGAAGGGGGGATACAGACTTTTGACTCACCCTGTATATCAAATGGTAGCCAGTGTTCGCTTGCGGAAGTTTGAGCGATCTCAAGCAAACAGCGTGTCGGCAATATTTATTTTAAAAATTGTCAACGATAAGTTCTTTTTCCCCAAATATTTTCTTTTTGCGATAGAGCAATCTACATGCAATTATATTTTAAATATTTTTATCACAATTAAATCATATGGAGTCGAGATTTCATTGGATTAAATTCTATGCACAAGTTCGAAATACACAAAAGAAGCATTTGATTTTTGTTTATTAAATAAGAACATAATGGCAAGTCAAACAAAATTGTCCGATTATGCAAATGAAATGCAAACACAATTATCGTTATTGTGTAGAGTAACGTATTGGTGGGAGTGAACAAATGCATGTCATTGTTCAGTAGGTTTTATGGTCATCCTGGACTGCCAAAACACACTGACATCGAAGAGACAAGACAAGGCCGTGCCTCCTGAAGCATGTTGTTGACGACATGGGCACGGTAGAGCCTTGCATTATCTTCCATGAAAAGAAAGTTGTTTTCAACTGCTTCAGCATAGGTAAAACGGTAGGGTGCAGGATCTTATCTCAACATCTGACAGTGGACAGCAATCTGTTTCTGATGACCTGGAGGTTGGTGAGACCACCAGTGCTGAAGCTTGCCCACACAGAGATTCCATCTGGCGTGAACGAGGAACACTGGAAAATCCAAGTTCCGTGCGAGTAAAGAACTCCTCGTGCATAGCATAAAAAAAGCACGAGAAAACTTCGCTAAAGGAAAACGTGCATCAATTAACACACCATGTTAGTTAATAAAAGATCTACTAAGATGCGTTGCAAATTTTGAAATTAACTTTACAAGACAAAATGTTGTTTATAATTTTCTCTTGTTTGCACATGCCAATAAAGGAAAGTACAAACAAGCAATAAATTTCCCGTTGCAAAATTAAACAATCAACCCGATTAATATCCCATAAATGGATTTAAAATGGAGTTAAAAGAATAGACGCATTGTCTTGTTGAAATATCCAGAACGGTTCTTCAATCTGCCCATAAAGCGGCAAGAAGTCGTCTTCCAAAAGATCTTGATAGTCTAGAAGCATTCATACGACCAATAGGGAATGCAAGCTTTGTTTTCCTGAAATTGAAAACCAAAATAGTCCAGATCATCAATGACTCCAACTTGTTGCCTATTTGAGAAAATTGCATTGTTTTCGTAGGTCGTCCCAATAATTTGTCCATTCGTCTGGACATCAAAGTTGAATTTCTTCTCATCACTGCAAAGTACTCGCTTCCAATTACGCTTACTTTTCTTTCACCTAGTCGACTCATTTCTCCTTGTGTTTTATTACAAGTGAGGCTGTCTTTTCATGCTTTCCAACACTTGACAGTGTTGATCTCTGGACATTAATATTTGAATCTCGAGCAATCTGTAAAAATATTTGGAGCGGTAGGTAAACAACAATTGCTATCCCCGGAAAGGTATTTATTAAAAATATTCCCGCAGAAATGTGAAGTGTGGCCGTTTCAACTGTTAGAAACATATTTATTCATCTTTAATTATGGTTTACGTGCATGTTGTTTGTTTTCTTTATTTGATTGACTATTCGTCTGGAGAATCTGGGTTCGAGTCGCTTGGATATTACCAGGGAGGACATGCGCCTGATGGCGGAAGATCGCGATCGCTGGAGATCCTCCATAGGGCTGCTGCCCCCGCGACCCTAACGGATAAGCGGGTTTGAAAAGTAAGTAAGTAAGTAAGTATTCGTCTTCTCATCTGAAGCCTTCGTCGAACATCTAATATTTTATTTTGCTCATGTTAAAAGCAAGCAGTTCTTTGATGACTGCCAGTTTTTCTTCAGATTATCCCCTGTTTTCAGATGATGACATTCGAGTTCGCCATTAACGTAATCACTCTAACGAGAGTAATAGTTTCTGCACTTGAATGTTAGTTAACACTAACCAGGATTCTTCTTTTTCGCGGCTACAGTATCGACTAATTCCACATATCTAAATTCTCGGAATTTCTTCTTAGCTACTGGGGATCATCGTGGCCTCATCCACCGATTCGACTTCATTTTACCAGAGTTAAGAAAGTTACTTGAACGTTGAACCAGCTTTAAATTACCTTACCCGTAACAGTAAATGTAAGCGCACCCGATAAGCTGTTGTTGTTCATTAAAATAAAATTATTTTATTTATAGTAAACTAATCCACTTGAGAAATAAATAAAATCTTGCAACATTCCAAGAAGGAGCTTTAGCTGTGACGTAGAAGTAATATTAAATTCGAGAATTTAAAGTCTAGCTAAAATTACTAATAAACAACACAAATTCATTTAATTTTTTTTCCAAATTTAAGTCTACTTTATTGCCCAACGCAATATAATTGAGTGATTGAGTTTATTGAGCCTCGACAAAGCGATTATCATGTGCGGGTACCCATGTCAACAATGCGTAAAAAATGAACAGAAAGAAACAATGTATTCATTCTTGACGAATCGATTGTTATATGACATGGCATATCTTGGTATTGTTTACGGGCACTGTTTTAGCATTCGACTTGAATTACGTCGGGCATTACGAGAATTCGACTTGAAGGGATCCACGAAAAAGCCTGAAAAGTTGATAGAGCCGAGCTAAGACCTTGATTGTCATATTTCTGAAAACAGAATTTAAAAGAGAACTTATAAGAATGCACACTTGGTCTGTACGTTTATCCAGCCGTCCACCGTTTGCACGATAACTTGAAAACGGATTAAGGCGTGGATTCCACATGCGTAAAAACAACGGCAGAAAATGTTCTGATATCACTATTTGCTCTCTTCTTTCTGCCCGACAGAAAATTCTCTTTTTTTGTAGGCTATGACTCAATCCAACTCGAAAAAACAGGAGTTTTCTATCGGGCAGCAAGACGAAAGCAAGAACTGACGTCAGAACTGACGATCCACATAAATACTTATTTTGTTTTAGTCATGGCCACTCAGGTTTTTTCGGGTAATAGTGAACAAAACTCATTTTTTAGGTTAAAATTTAGAATTAGCTCACTTAAATTGGACATTTGGTTCCTAAATTCGTGCAAAAGAAATAATGTGTTCCCTAAATTTATCGAAGGTATTAAATTCAAGAACAGTAAAGATCCCAGCCTCAAAAATATATTACCAATGGTCAAATAGAAAAGGTTGAACATGGAAATAGGATTTCTAAACTACAAACTTACTATTACAGAGGCTAAGGCTTATGCGTTGCATTTAAAACTAAGCAATCAGATGACCAAAAAGGATTGAGACAATTTCTCTTAAAAATTCATTTTGTAAATGGGCAAAAAATCAATCGCAAAACTACAAAACTAACAAAAAATTGGAAGTCATCATAAAGCATCATAAACCACTTATTAACAAAGAGGTTAACAGGGATAATGTAATTAACCAAACAGATTTAACATTCCAGGACTCGGAACTAGATTTTCTATCGAAGGGTCTAAAATTCGCTATAAACAACAAATTCAACAACTAGTTTGTAATATTGAAGGAGGAATAAAGTACTTACCCAACGCCCATAAAAATACTATAAGAGAACAATGTAAAAAAGTATTAGCTCAAAATTGGAACAATTACGAACCAGGGATTAATGAAAAGAAGTCTAGGGAAATTATTAAGTCTCTGAACGGCAAAGATTGCCTTTATTTTAAAAGTGATAAGGGTAATAATACTGTTACTTTAAGTAAAGACGATTATTATACCAGGGTTGACAACTTAGTTGCAGAAGGTCCAGAAATTCTCCTTATCTAAATTAATTACAGAAGTTAAAGAGGTGGTTAAAAACAGTCCTAATCTAATTCCTTCCAACATCGCCAAAGGCTTAATTATTAGTAATCCGGTTGTGCCATGCCCAAGACACACAAACCTGGCAACAAGATGAGACCAATCGTCTCAAACATCGACTCTCCGACGTACCGGGTCTCTAAGTTTGTAGCCCAATTTCTAAAAACTTTGAAATTATCAGAATTCGATAGTTCAGTTACCAATAGTTTAGATTAAATTAGTAAAATTAAAAATAAGGTCTTAAAAGAAGGGGAAATACTTGTGTCATTCGACATTATCTCTTTATTCCCCAGTATCCCAATTCCAGAAACCATTAAATTTCTGAAAAATATTTTGAAGAAGAATCAGATTCCCAAAAATATTAGAAGGGAATGTAAAAATTTAGTTAAATTATGCGTTAATAACAACATCTTTAGTTACAAAAACAAAGTTTATAAAATGGTTGGGGGCACTCCGATGGGATCTTGTTTAAGCCCTATTTTGGCGGAAATTTTCCTTAAAAATTTTGAGGACATTTTAAAATCTTCTGATTTCTACTTTCCGGACACTTGGTACAGGTATGTAGATGATGTATTCACGATTTTTGATACCACCAGATGTGACATTGGTTCGTTTGTCCAACACATCAATGGTTTCTTTCCGTCAGTACAATTCACGGTCGAGACTGAAAACAATCAGTGCCTTCCGTTCTTAGACATTAAGATTTCTAGGTTTAAAGAGTCGCTATCATTTGATGTGTATAGAAAACCTACAAACAGTTTAAACTACATACCTAATAATTCCAGCCATCCCTGGAACCAAAAACTTTCAGCTTTCATCTATATGACAGATAGAGCATTGAATATTCCATTGAGCCCGTCCAAATTTAAAAAAGAAATAGCCATTATTCAAAACACGGCCAACAAAAACGGGTATAGGTCCAAGCTTATTTTGGATTTAGTTAGAAGAAGAAGGTTTAAAAAGTTCTTAGCAGGAATCACTACTTTTAAAAGGAACATAAATAACCGGAAAATCATTTCCTTGCCCTACAACAAGGCTCTTATAAGCGGAATAAGCTCGATACTTAAGCCCCTTTAATGTCTCCCTCGCTTTCAGCAATCCAGGTCAAATGAAGCAACTGCTGGGCAATCCTAAGGACCAGATCCCACCACTGTAAAAATCAGGCATCTACCAGGCTCAATGTAACCAATGCCCTATGATGTACAAAGGGCAGACGTTCCGAAGCATAGAAACAAGATTTAAGGAGCATTTGAACCACACAAGATTTGGCAGAAGCAACCAGTCAGCCATCGCGAAGCATTCCCTGGATACGGGCCACGAATTCCATATGAATAGTGTGAAATTAATAAAATCGGTCAATAAAAAATACTTGTTAGATTCTTACGAAAGCTTAGCTATAAATAAAACGGATAAGCAGTTACTGTTAAATTCGGACAGGGGCCCCATTGGTGAATCCAGTTTGATCCAATGGGTGGCCCAGTTATCAAAACGGTGATCACTTATCGGCGTTTTTTGTTTCTATTGGTTATTCTTCACTATATATACCTTGCTAATTCAATAAACAAGTTCGTGGCGCTCTACAATTCACCTAGACATTATCTTGACATTTGCGAGCTTGATGAACTCTTCAGTGGTGACACTCCAGTCGTCCTGGCTGGTGACCTAAATGCCAAACATCCAAGCTGGAACTCCAGAACGCAGAATTACAACGGCATGATTCTCTATAGGTACATACAAGGTAGAGATGATATCATCACTGCTGGACCTGCGGAGGACACCTACTACTGCGACCACTCCCCTAGTAGTGACGTTTTGGACATCTCGCTCTTGAAGGGTTTCTTCAAACCGTACAATATCTTCACGATTGATGACCTTTCTTCTGATCACAAGCCTGTGGCGTTGAACTTTGACAATGTTGACATAAATTTCCGAGAGGAACTCGTACATCATCAAGACTGGAAGCTCTACAAAGATATTCTTAAGGACTATGGCTACCATCCCGACGTTGCTTACTGTACAGAAGACATCGATCAACTTGTTGATGACATCACCAGATGTATTAACAGTGCCATAGAATAAACCTTCTCATCGAATCCAACTCACTCCTGGAATCCAACGCCTAATTGCTGAAAGAAACAGGACCCATAGACTATGGCAACGCTATCGTGAACCTTGGCTCAAAACCAAGTACAACAGGTTAGTGCGAAGAGTTCAAGAGGAGATAAAAGAGCTTCGCGACGCTAAATGGAATGAAAAACTCAAAGGCTTGTCGGCTCGCGACAATTCCATTTGGAGTATGGTCAGAGCTTTACAGAAGAAGAAGAACTTTACGCTTCCTCCATTCCGTACACCACAAGGTGACTATGTCCAAACTGATCAGGACAAGGCCCAAGTCATTGCAGATTCACTGTAAGTGCAGTTTGTTACTCCTACCAACGATAGTCAACGATACCTTCTTCCAATCATATCTCAGCGTGTGGAAGAAGGTATTGTCAACTTTGATGAAGTCCCACAGCATTTAACGAAGAACAGCATCGAGGCTGGAGAGGTCGCCACCATCATAAGTAAACTGAAAAAGAAGAAGGCTCCAGGAAGAGACAAGGTGAGTAATAACGCGCTTATAAATCTCCCGAAGAACTTTATTGACTATCTCACTAATATTATTAACGTCTGCTGGAAATTTTCTTACTTCCCTGTGGCTTGGAAGCAATCTATTGTGTTGAGTATCCCCAAGCAGGGGCAAAATCCTGCATTCCGGCGAGTTACCGACCTATTAGCCTGCTACCCACGATGTCCAAAGTGTTGGAGAAAACGATTCTCGTCAGATTCCAAGACCACTGTCTAGCAAATGACCTTTTTCGGGAAGAGCAGTTTGGCTTTCGTGCTGCCCACTCTTGTCCGATGCAGATATGGAGGCTCGTTGAAGACCTGAGCACCCCCCCTGAACCTCTCCAGGTACTGTGGGGTGGTATTTCACGATGTCAGTAAAGCTTTTGACCAGGTGTGGGATGAGGGCCTTGTCTACAAAATCATCAGAGATGGGTTCCCTGCCGATTTGATTTTGTTGGTGAAATCCTTTCTTGACAGCAGATCCTATCAAGCCAAAGTTGGAGAAAATCTTTCCACGCCCCGTGTTGTAAAGGCCGGTGTCCCTCAGGGTTCTGTCCTCGGGCCTGTGCTATTTAATTACTTTGTACATGATTTCCCGAAACCCGATAATTGTAATCTGTATTTTTATGCGGATGATACTGCCATTATGACATGGGCACACCAGCCGGCTCACGTTATCACTCGGCTGCAGTGCGCCTTGAAGCAGTTCGAAGACTGGTTTAACTGCTGGAAGTTGAACCTTAACGTCGGAAAGTGCAAGGCTTTGTACCTCAATAGGAAGCTCAAGTGTCCCCCAGATTCTCTTGTTCTATTCAATAAGAAACTGGACTGGGTGGACAACTACAAGTATCTGGGAGTTATCATTGACTCAAGACTCTCATGGAACCGGCATATGTCCTATGCTCTGAACAAAGCGAAGAGGGCTAAGTACAGTATCATAGCTCTCATGGGTCGCAACAGCGCCCTCAGCATTGACAACAAGCTACTTCTGTACAAATCGATTATCCGGACCATACTCCTCTATGGCATGCCTGCGTGGGCGACTATCTGTAAAACCAGATGGAGTGAACTACAGTCATTCCAGAATGTTACCCTGAGGACCACTGCTCAGCTGGACAGAAGGTCGGTGAAAAACCAATCCATCCACATGGATTTAAACATGGCCCATATTGGAAAGTTTATACAGGATCTCCTTTTGATTATGATACAGAAGATGAAGACTCACGACAATAAACTTGTGAATGGAATACTGAAGAGCTCATTGAATATGAACTGGCATACGAAGTATCGTAAACCGAGGCACGTTCTTGACGTCAATTTTGAAGATATTAGCAACGTCTCTTTCCCGGACTACTGGAAGATGTGATAATCTTCTTTCTCCTTGTGTTTTTTATTTCGTTTGTATTTTGTTTCTGACAATCGTCAATCTTATTTTCTTTTTTGTATAATATGGAAGACCGCTTGGGTTGGTTAGGCTTCTTGACTACCTCAGTGTATTTCATTTGGAGTTTATTCTGGTTGGATGAGCTTTGTGAAAGCGCTGCTTTCGTCCCATCCTAACAAATGTACACTTCACTGTTCGATTGTCGATTGTCGATAAACAAGTCAGTTCTCTCAAGAATCTCTTGAGGTTCTCCTTGTCTGCTGAATATGAAAGCAAAGCTTTCGAAAGACGTTTACAGGTTGTATTGTTTTTTTCATTCTTTTTGTTTTATTTCTTGTTTTACGCCTTTTTTAGTTGTGGTTAAAGAGTGTTGTGCTTTTAATCTGTTCATTAAATAGAAGTTACTTGATTTTTATGGAGAAAACTGAATTTCCTTGTTATTTTTTGTCGATGGCTAAGTGGGCAGGCCTTTCTTATCATTAAAGGCTATGAAACGACTGAAAATATGTTAAATTTTGTCGCTCTGAGGTGCTAAATCCTGCTATTTTTGGGAACAATGGAGGAAGGGCAAATGGGCGGGCTTTCTCTTATCAATAACTCAATCACTCAATAATTATACTGCGTTGAGCAATAAAACAGACGTAAATTTGGAAAGGATTAAATGAATTTCCGTTGTTTATTAGTAATTTAGCTAGACTTTAACTTCTCGAATTTAATATTAATTCTACGTCACAGCTAAACCTCCTTCTTGGAATGTTGCAAGATTTTATTAATTAATCACATTCTGCTTTTTAATCTTCAGCGATGTTAGGTTTTTCATGTACCCACTCTGAATATTTTTAATTTTCCAAATAAATTAATTTAACTCGGTCTTCTTTTTAAGTAGTGCACAGAAGTTAAACAATTTTTATGAATGCAAATGTATATATCACGATTTGAAACTTAAACGCCAGTAAAGTTTTTACTACAAATTGATCGTATACTTGATCACGGTACACAATATAAGCAAAAACATGGTTAATATTTTAAATATCAAGTACATTTGAAGTTAATTTTAACAAAAGTACGATTACAATGATATTCTTAAGTTAAAGGCCTTACCTAATGCTGTGCAAAAAAAATGGCTAGGAGACTGAGAAGGAAAGCTGCCAGCTGCTGCTTTTTATAAGCCCCTTAATCTTTTTTTTTTTTTAATAATATTCTTTTTTTTTTAAACATTTATTTTTGTATTCAGGATGTTAAAATTTTTCATTCAGCAGAAATCAATAAGTCGATGACGGGGTTTTTTCATTAGCATAAGAAATGCTTCTGTTTACACAAAGTCGTGGAATGGATAGATATTGCGGGGAAAAACTGAATAAATAAATATTTGCGGTTTCCAAGGAAAATGATCTTAAAATGCGAAAGAAGCAGAAAATACGATCTTAAATAGCAAAGGTTCGTCCGTTGGAATCCATCGCGTTAACAGGTTTTTAATGTATAAAGTAAATTTGCAAAGAAATTTCTCTACTTGGTTCTCTCACTAGTATAAACTTACAAATGAAAATTATTAATTAATCCATTGATAACAACCTTTAATGGCATTAGCTGTACAAGTCAAAATCAAAAAGCCTTGGCCACTTCTTAGTTACGTGAAAAGATGAATTTTATTTAGCAAGAAACTGTGAAAAGCTGTAGATAAATAAATGAATATAAACACACATGATGCAACGGCCAATGGCTGTTAATACCTGAAAATTGAAGCAAATTCATAAATTAGTTTAATAATAAAACAATTATACCTAACCGCCTTTGGACAAATGTGGCATCTAATACTTTGTGGCATCACCACGAGCACTAATTACCATGTTCATTCTTCTGGGCCGTGATGCATACAATTCATGAAGTTGGATAATTCCTCCAAGTTTCTTGCAAACGTAGTTTTCAATTCATCAATGGTGAGTGCTCTTCGTCTTGAATCGTCTTTTTTCAAATCTCAATAGGACAGATTTGTGATAAAATTCTGATAAAATTGTTTTTGCTGTGTGACAAGACGCTCTTGTTGGAAAATAGCTCCGCGTCCTAATTTGAATTGTCTCATCG
The DNA here is from genome assembly GCA_023313115.1 of Rhysida immarginata. Taxonomy (NCBI): domain Eukaryota; kingdom Metazoa; phylum Arthropoda; class Chilopoda; order Scolopendromorpha; family Scolopendridae; genus Rhysida; species Rhysida immarginata. The sequence continues at coordinate 565,039 of JAHWFO010097242.1, forward strand.
CTGTAAGCAATGATGTTTCTAAGATCTGTGTACTTATTGGCATTTACTGTACCATCAACAATGACGGGGGGCTCCCAATCCATTGTACCTGATACATCCCAAAACCATTATGGATCCTGCATACTTTATCGAACGACCTACACATGTTGCATCATATGCTTCATTTTTCTTGCGGAAAACTCGCCGTCCATTCTCGCCAATGGGAAGTTCAAATCTAGACTCATCACTGAAAATGATCATTTTCCACTGCGATGTTATCCAGTCTTTACGATGCTTGGCCCATTGTAGCCTTTTTTTTTTGCTTTGAAGCTAACAATGGCTTCTAAAAAGAATAACCTAACTCCTTAAATATTCTTCTCGCCATGGAAGTGGATGGAAAAGATGGCGGTCCTCGCATGAAGCTGTGCGAATCCGCTCACCAAGGAAAAAAGAAGCTCTAATTATTAACTAAAATAAACTAGTGGATAGCCTACAAATATAAAATAATTCAACTTACTTCAGCTAGGACAGAAGATATTAATTTTAAAAAGCTGTGAAGCCTACATAACCAAAACGTAGTTAGTGGCGAAATAGAACAGAAGGCATGGGGAAGGTGATGATACTAAAGGTGATAAGAAAAATAGGAAAAGAGAAAATGAAGAAGCAATACATCAAACTGTAAGCGAAAATATAAATGATGCACTTACTCATAATTTGGAAAAGATAACGGAAGCCGGACCCAATAAGCGCTTAACTATTCATCCAACGCCGGGTTATTCAGGCCTTGGCTGCCGTACTACCAATCAAAATAATTGTGACAGTAATGCAGACCAGATATGAGATCTGATTCCCCTGTTCTGGGAATACCCAATCAAAGGAAAAAGAGCAATATTTCGGCTGGTCAATCAGCCACTATTGGAAGAAATATCTAGGCTGCAGCTCGTCCCTGGCTCCTAGTTGAAGTCCAGGATGAGGACCAGGAGGGGAGACTGACAAAAGTTGATTTTAAGTCATTTTCATGTGGTTTCTTAAGAAAAATAATCGCTTCCCTGGTAGGTAATGTTGAGCAAATCACCAAGTTGAAAAGTGAAAAATTCTTAATAAAATTCCACAACAAGAAGCAGGCTGCAAAGTGCACTAGCTTTACTAACATTGGCAAATACCACCTTAGTTACGAAATCCCAAGCTTTCTCACACAAAGTGTGGGATATATCTACGGATTAAGGGCTGATATTACTGAAGACGATCTGAAAGCTAACTCTAACATGGGTCATCACATCAATAGGATTAGGAAAGTTCCCCCACCTTACACGGGTGCTCGCTTTTGTAAAGTAATTATATACTTCAATACCCCCAACCTGAAAGATAAGATGCTGTTCGAAAACCAGGCCTTTTCGATTACCAAACATATTCCTAGCCCAATCCAGTGCAGGAACTGCCATAGGTTTGGACACTTCCAAACGGAATGCCGGAATAGGCGCATGTGTTCTAACTGTCAGGCCGTTGAACACTCCAGGAGTGATTGCACAGCTGAAGAATTCGTCTGTGCCAATTGCAGGGACAACCATTCCCCTTATTATTGTGTATGCCCTGTTTTCAAAGTAGAACAGGAAATCAAAATTAAAATGATGGACCTGTATTTATCCTATCCGGAAGCAAGGAAAATTGTTGAGAGGGAATCTTCCTTCAGCAAAGTACAATATTGTAAATCATATGCGGAAGTAACCAGTAATATGCGTAATCGACGTGTTGAGCTAACTGAAACGCAGGAAAAACCTATCAAAATACTGGAAAGGAAAGAATATGTGCAAATTGACAATATAGAGCCCAATCACTCGCAGTCCAGTAGGATTCAAGCAAATATTGCCCAAAAAGGAAAGGAAAGGCTATGCAGCAATACAGCAAAGATAATAGAGGTAAAAATTATGAAAGATCCATATAGGGAGTTGGTCACGAGAGATGCACACTGGGAGTTCCTATGGAGGCAATGAGCGTCGTTGGAAATGAAGGCGTGGAAAATAATGAAAAGTTAATGAATTCAGCAACTATCTCAGTACGTTAGTGGGAAGAATTATTAAAGTCATATTATTCCCCACCTTGAATGAGAATCATACCCCTGAAAACAACATAAGATAATTAAAGAAGAATTATACAAAGACCTCACAGAATGGTGGAGGGGAAAAAACCTGGAAATGTCTAAAGGCAGTATCCAAAAAAAAGGTATCTTCGAACTAAAAATAATAAGTTGGAACATCCGTGGGATGATGGCATATTCCAAATTACTGGAAAATAAAGCAGACATAATAGGACTATGTGAAACACTACTAAATAATAATCTAATTACGCTATCCTGGAGCAAACACACGTATCTCAACCCTTGAACAACCAAGGGAGGAGGCATAACAGCATTAATTAAGCCAAAAATTCCTCACTATCAAGGTAAAATGACTCAAGGGCAAATCGAATCCATAGAACTAGTGGTAATCATTAACAGTGTGTGGGTCCACAAACACTTTACTTATATTTCGAAATATGTAACAAAACCACAATGGAAAATTAATTACATAATCTTAGCCATCCCTTCATATTAATAGGTGACCTAAATAGCAAAAGTCCAACATGGGGATGTAACGAGTACAATGGAAATGGCAAGCATCTCAAAATAATAATACAGCAGATGGGTTTACAAGTAA
>JAHWFO010097243.1:0-16898 GCA_023313115.1 Rhysida immarginata
TTATAAGATTTGTTTATCATTTTAAATTTAACTGGCTATGATTTAACAATTTATTTGCAAACTAAAAAATTTATAGTATAAAAATAAAAACATAAAATAGATAAATTGAAAATTAAATAAATATGTTATTAAACTTCAAAGTAATATCAAAGAAAACAATACAGAAAAATTACAAATTCCTTATTTCTTCAGCTCCCAAGTTTTCTTATTTTTCTTTTACAATTTTTAGCATCACAGCGTTTATCATTAATAACTTTAGTAAAATTATTTAACAAAATTTTAGAATCAAGTAATATAATATTTTTCAGTTTTTTCACTATTAATATACTGCAAAAACATTCTTCCGTTCAAATCTTCCCTTTTTATACAACTTAAGTTTTGTTGCCATTTTATTCTAGCTGGCTCTGATTTGTGAATCATAATTTGAATTGCAACCGTAAACACTGCATTTTCTGGGTATTTTGAGGCACTAGAAAATATGAAATTAAAAAGTTTTTATTCATCAATTATACACTGTAGAAAAGTAGGGTCATGTTATATATCAAGTTACAGCACCGTCGGGGAATTGAAAGTAACTTTTATAAGCGCAGTTTACAAAAACTCGGTTATTCGGGAAAATTATCTCGAAACAACTGTAAATAATATTTACTAAATATTAGAACATTATCAACGCTCTGTAACATCTTTATAATAATAGACAATATATCTTGATATATCGATAATATAAACTATGAGACCAATATCATAACATTTCCGGAAAGAAATGTACTGTAGTTAAAAGAACAAAATATTACTTGAATTTTAAATGAATATGAAGGTAAATATCTTCAAACTAAGGAATGCTAGCCTAGTCAAAATAAAGCACGCGGCATTGCTTTATTTACCGGTAACTGCAAAATGATAGAAACATTATCATCATCAGGATATTGCATAAATAAATATGTTTATCCTTAGAATTCATAAAAATATAAATCGACTAAATGTTATTTCGAAAAATAATCTACAAGAAATCTAATTCATTCATTCATAGTCATCAAAACTACTGTAAATATTGAAACAAAACAAGTTATGGCTCCAAAGCTGAAACCGGTCTGTGAAAATCATAACATGTCCGAAAAGAAATGTAGTTAAAAAGAACAAAATTTAACTTGAATTACACAAGAATTTTAAACGGAAAGTTATTTTCATTTAATTACAATATAGCGTGGAAATACTAATATCTCCGAATTAAGAAATATAAGGAATACTATCCTAGTCAAAATGAAACATGCGGCATTGTTTTATTTAACCGGTAACTGCAAAATGATAGAAATATTATCATTTATTTATGCAATATCCTTTAAAATAAACTATGTTTATTCTTAGAATTCGGTAAAAATAAAAATGGACTGAATGTTATTTCTAAATTTCTAAAAAAAAAAATAAATCTAATTCATTCATTCAACCTCGTGGCATGGAAACAGTTATCAATTTGGACTATATTTTCACGAATTTCATAAAAATCTAAGCATTAAAACATATACATAATAACAACTAGCGTTTAAGGAATAAATTTATGTAAAATAAACTCTGTCTTACCTTCAAAAATATGCATCCAACAACGAAAATATGTATCCACCGATGCGTGAAAGGCACAATCCCCATTGAGAAAGCATGGGGAACAGTAATAAACTGAAAGCGAGGCCATCCTACGGAGACCACGTGACAATTCCGCGCCGGGGCTCGTATTTTTAGTTGGCTATGCTAAAGATCCAATCACTTCTACACAATCAAATTTCTTCTCCAATATTCAAAGCCACGTTTTCGAAATCCACGTTTTAAGAGCGGCTACCTCGAAGAATGATCGATTTTTGTTCTCCTCAATTTTGCTTTGATAGGGATTTAAGATGTTATAATTTTTGTTAAAAATACAAATTCATGGTGTAAAATTGACTTACGTTTTGACTATTTGTACTCTTTTTTTCCCTTTAATGCAAAGATTTTTAAGAATAAATTTTGTATCAGAAATTACCAGAAAAATTGATTTATGGGCGAGAGGGAACGATCGAAGCGGAATTTAGCGATTGCTTTGTTTAATTTTATTCAATTTTCCATCGCAGCAAGTGATAAATAGGAGCGATTTCGTGCGTTTGTTGTTCTACATGTGTATTTTCCAATGTTCGGTGTCTAGAAAGTATCCCATACATGGATTTATTTCCCCGTTTTGCGAATATTATAAATTTTGTTTTCTTTACGCAAAAAGTCGATTTCTACTAAATCGGTGACGCTCTCCAACTTTGTAATTAGAACTTTTATCTGTTTATTATGACTCTAAAGTTAGTTTTTGTAACTTCTGTGTTTACACTAGGGGTGCTGGGAATATTTTTATTCAATCGGGCACGGGCGTTTTCATACCCTTTGTTCTAAAGTTATTCGACTCTTTCGAGAAGTTCCTCTACACCCTGTATATATGTTAATAATGTCTAGGAAATTTTAAAAATTAACCTTGGTACGTAATATTTTTATAATCGACATACAGAGTAAGTCAAAATGATGGACTCGATTTCAGAAGTTAGAAATTCCCCTTAGCGGTCAAATGGGCACGGCCTTCCACGTAGCCAATATGTGGGTGCTACTGGATTTCGAATGTCACATATTATCTTCCTCCATTGTATTCTGTCCAGAGTTTTCTCTTTTGCCTCATCAAGGGTGATCCTTCTTTTCACCAGGTCTTCTTCTATCTGTTTCTTCCATCTTTTCTTGGGTGTTCTCCGTTGTACCTCCAGAGCGCTCGGTAGGCAAGGCGACGCTTCTGAATTTCTTCTGCAATGGTTGCTTGATTACCACATCTCGCCAGGATGAATTCATTTCGCATACGATCTAATAACTAGACGCCTAAAATTCGTCGTAGACAGCGCATCCGGAAGATCTCTTACTTTTGTATGTCAGACTGTAGGAGCGTCCATGATTCTGCTCCATACAGTAGTACCGAGAGAACCAGCGACCGGTAGAGGTGCAGTGTCGTTTGTAAGCTGACGTTCGCTTTCTTCCAAAGGCATCATGTCAGTGCTCCGAAAGCTGTACCTACTGCTCCAATTCGACTTACAGTATCCTCCGTGGCAGCCTATTTCCCTTCTTGGATGGTAGAGACGAGATACTTGAACTGCGGCATCTGCTCCAGTTGTATTCCATCCAAATGCATCCGACCAGACGAACCATCAGTTGTGAAGACCTTGGTTTTATCTTCGTTGATGTTGAGTCCGAAAGGATGCGCTGCTTCTTGTATACAGTGGAGGATTGTGGAGGCTTCGTGGTCTTCGTCTGCAAGTATCGCACTGTCATTAGCGTTTAAGAGCATACATGATTGACCCTATGCTGCAATGGCTGCCCAAAGTGCCGGATGATGTATACTGTCAAAAACCGTAATATGAAATTAAAAATTACTGTACCTTAACCATAATGGGAACGAATTTCCCCAAAATTAAATTTAATTTTTACTTCGTGAATGGACTGCAGTTTTCTTCACTCCCTATTTCCCATCTCATTTTGAAAAATAAGGAAATGTTCAAACGAATACATTCAAAGCAATATTCAAGTGAAGTTGAAGAAATTAGTGCAGAAATTTCAGTTAATATCCGTTAAAAAGTAGATATGCACGAATAACGGTAAAAATTGGTTTCTGATTGTCTGTGATAATATCAGCTCGGCGGGGTCAAAGGTATCTATAAAAAAATTTTCTTGTCAAATACCATCTCAAATGCTTTAGTTTTTGTGTACTATAGGAATTAAAAATATGAAAAAAAATTGAATAAAATTGTTAAGAAAATAAACATTTTTAATAATACAAGGGAAGTCAGTAAATAAGTTACAAATGGATATAGAAATGAAACAAATACGAGTACTGTAATTTTTCCTTCCATCTTTCGATAGAAAAGTTATTACATTATGTTTGGAGGGCATCTCCAGTTTATATTTAATTATTTAGCTGTGAGTTCATCAAAGCTTTCTGATGGTTGGATAGGAGAAAATCCGGATCTGTGAGCCAGGTGCCCGCCTCCCACCGGGCTTTCAGTCTTGACAACTTGGTTGTCTTAAGACATGTTGTGACAGCATGGCTGTCAGGGTGTCTACGATAGCCCAACTGGTAGGAATCCAGATCGCAGAATTTTTCCTACCAATTTTCGATAGGAAAAAAATTACATCATGTTTGGAGGTCTCTCCAGTTTATATTTAATTATTTAAATACGAGTACTGATTTGAAAACTACTTTTATTTCTCCGCGTAATCTCCCTATACACTGAGGTATTTGTCCCATCATTTCGCAAGCCATTCAAAACCAGTAAGATAAATTTCTTTGGGTTACTGTCTGAACCAGGCGGTGACTTCCCTTTGTACAGATTCATCGTTGGCCGAAAGATGATGTTTAAGAGGACCTAACAAACGGAAGTCGTGAGGAGCAAAGTCAGATCTATATGATAAGCAGTATGCCCTCTTAATCCCAGAAGATTGTGAACATCCTCTTACTGCCAACAAGCCAACAGATGCTGAGAAAGTTCAAGGGGAAAATTCTCGAACATCCTCCGTATAGTCCTGACCTTGCTCCAAGTGACTTCTATTTGTTCGGCCCTCTGAATCGAAGCGACGATGAATTTGTTCGGCCGTCTTAATCGAAGCGACGATGAATCTGTTCGGTCCTCTTAATCGAAGCGACGATGAAGCTGTTCAAAGGGGTGTCACCGCCTGGTTCAGACAGCAACTCAAAGAATTTTATCTTACTGGTTTTGAGGGGCTTGTGAAACAATAGGATAAGTGACTCAATGTACAGGGAGTTTATGTGGAGAAATTAAAAGTAGTTTTCAAATCCTTACCCACTTCCCCTCTTATATAAAGTTTCAAATCCAATACAATTAATTTCACTTATTGCTGACGCGCTTCATCTGTACAATTTATAAATGAAGAAATTTATAAATTTATAAATAGAGAAATTTTGTAAATTTATGAAGTTTATATTGACATTAAAGAATTTTAAATACCATGACAATTATTACAATAACACTGCCCACCAAAATTTGATTTTTTTTTTTTTTTTTGTTGTTTTGTTTTATTTTTTTCTTTTTGTCCGGGAATGAAAATGGGTGATTTGGTAGTATTTTTTCTGCTGAATATAATTTTGAGATTTCTCTAGCACGCACAATTTTTCAGATAACGCAAATTGAAATTTTTAAAAAATTTCCATAGATATAATAGCAATACCGTATTAAACCATTGGCTTATTCTCTTTTATTATTGCATATAATAAAACATGTTACAAATGTATTCTTGCAAAAAATGTGCTCAAATGATAGGATATGCGTTAATTAGATTAATATGACCAGTTTGAATGGCATATTTCTGGAAATCAGGGAGCTAATGGGTGATAACGGGCTTGAAACTGCATTTAACCAAGTGGAACTATCAATCCGGAAAACTTCTTGGGAGAGAACAAGGAACCCAACTACGCCGAACTAGTTGATGAGCTTCTGCAAGCATTTTATGAATTAGGATCCAATATGCCACTAAAGATTCATTTCCTGCATTACCACCTGGACGTTTTTCCTACCAACCTGGTGACGTTAGGGATGAAAATGGAGAAAAGTTCCGCCAGGATATTTCCACCGTGGAAAGGCGGTACCAGGGAAAAAGGACCACTAATTGCTATACCTTCCTTCGGGACCTTCCAGATGCCACATACAAAAGTAAATCCTAGCCAAAACGGGTCTCACATGCTGAAAGCTGAAACTTTAATTATGTTAATTATTGATGAAAATAGAAAAGAAAATTCCACAGCCTGGAATTACTTATCGGTTGACAACTGAAGGCATAGCAAACATCTTTCATATCTCTCCACACATGATTTCTTTTGTTTAAATTGAGACAAAACGTGGGAACATCACTAAAGATGATCTGTGATCACATTTCGGTTGTCCAATTCTCTAATTTTTCTTTTGAGTGGGTGTTAAAAGAGCTTTTTTGACGTTAACACTAGATTGAATTGAGCATTTAAATACCTGTAAGCTGTCCTGGATGAAATCTTTTTATTATGCTGAAAGGTCAGATGAGATCTCGCGAATTGTGGAATGTGCACCTTTTTTTTTCTTTACAATAATCCTCAGTTTTCTTTGATCACGATCATCGAGTGCTTTGGACGACTAGTTCGATTTCTCACCTCGCCAGCCTGATCTTCTCTCCATATTTTTTAAAATTCCAATGTGTTTTGACTTCTTCGTGATTGGTTTGCTATTTCAGCTTGTGTCATTTTTAAAAAAAGTTTTTTTTGCATTTAATTCAATGATTAAAACTAATTTTTTTTCCTGAAACTTATGGAGTTTTAGCCATTTTTGTAAACTGATTATTTATTACACTCAATTATGCATGACTGTTCATTTAATTATTGATCCTCCCACTGATGAAAACTCCACTATCCCATTATAGGGTAATTGAATCGTGCTTGAAAATTTGCATACTTGGAGATTTTATTAATGAATTTTATATTATCCCAAACTTTTGAAACAAGTGTTTTCATAAGAATGATTTCAAAATTTTATTTCCTTGAATGTAGTGTATATAACATTTTGATATTTTATGAAGAAAGGACCATTGTAAAGTTGAATAAATTTCATTTGTTATTTTTGAATTGGTGTGAATTTATTAATTTACTTAGAACGCATTTAACTTGAGATGTCCCAAACTTTTGTAACGGATTATACAGGGTGGGCCAAAAAAACTCACCACTAAAAATTTCTATGTCCAATGGAAACGGTCCACAAAGGGGTGAGCGATTCCATTGGACTTAGAAACTTACAGTGGCAAGATTTTTTTGGCCCACCATGTATATATATATATATCAGAAGAGGAAACTCAGTGTAAAATCAAGTGCTCACTAGGGCGGGCTTCGATTCACAAGAAGAATAGAAGACGACGCTGTTTTTTAATATGGCATTTCCAACATTCAGTGTCCTTAAAAGAGCACGTGTTTCATATAAAATTTGAAAAAAAAATTACGCCCTGCTACTCCTTTGCCTTTTTTAATTTTATGAATCCTTATTTTATCGCGAGGCACCAAAAATTATTTTTTACTTTTTATTGCACTTTTTAAAACAAAAATGAATACTTTTGTAAAAGTAAAAGCAAGAATGGATGAAGGGGGGTAAAATATAAAAAAGTTGTTTTTTTTTAATTTTTTTTTTAGTTATATTAGGAGGACAAACGAATGTTAAGTTAAATTAGAAAATTAACTATAGTAGATTATACATGTATTAAAAAATTTGTTTTAAATTTTTGAAATTTGAAATTTATTCATCCAATAAGCAATGGTCCTGAATATATATATACAAAGAGAAATCTCACTTTTGTAAATTCATTATTTCCAGAAATGGAAGCGTATATGCTTCCGTAAAAACTCGACATTTAACAGAGAAATCGAGAATTTTCCACATTCTAAAGAATCCCAAATCATCAACAAAAAGATTCCATTAAATGATACAATATCTAGCAGTATGATCACTGAAAAATGGCAGATTTACTATATCTACAATTCGTGCGATATTATCAGCATTCCTAAATAAACAGATTTCATACAGGTATTTAAACGCAATGAATATTCAAGATTGTATTCCATTTCTAATACCCACTCAGAAGAAAAAATGTCTACAGTGGCCCAAAAAATAAATTTATGAAACGTCTTCACTCAAGATGTTCAGTGATGAGCCCATGTTTTGTCTGCTTTTCAATAAAAGAAATCGTCTGTTAAGAGATATAAAGGATATTTTATACCTTCAACTGTCAAGCGAGAAGTAAAACACCCTTTAAAACCGTTGGTATGGGGGTGTTTTAATGATCAAAGTTTGGTGAATTGTTTTTTGTTTTTTTTGTTTTTTTTTATGAAGAACCGCATCCTTAATGAAGTTTATAGAGATATGATGGAATTCTTTGTCACTCCAATTATTGAGAAAATCTCTTCATCTGAAGATGTTATTTTCCAATAATATTGTGTACCAGCTTATACATCCAAAAAATCCGGAAAGAAAAATAAGTGTCCTGGAATAGCCAAAAATTCGCCTGACATGAATCCAATCGAAAATTTATGGGCAATCATGAAGAATAGTATTCAGAAACTGTGCCCAAGAGACAAAAAAGATCTCATTGAATGCATTAAAAGTTCTTGAAATATATTACACAGGAACTTTACCCTGGCCTTATTAATAGCATGCCCAAAAGAACTGAAGCTGTTATTACGGCAAACAATTATGTATAAAAAAAAAAAAGATATTTCCAATTTAGCAATACGTGAAATTTTTTTCGCATTTTGTAACAACATTGTCTTAAAGCAATGATTAAATTTAATTATTTTACTGATTTTTTTTATTAATATGTGCATTATTTTACTTTATATATTCATTTAGACACTTTTTTTTAATTTATTAATTATTAGCTTTATTTTATTTTATTATTTTATTTTTTATTTTAATTAAATTTTAGTTAATGTTTAATTTAATTAATTTTTTTTATCCAGTTCTATTATAAATATTTTATTTTATTTATTCATTAATATTTATAGCTTTGTCATTGAAATGCCAAAATGTATAACGCGGAAAACATTAGGAAACAGTTTTCACAAGACCGACAGAAAAAGCTATGTTTCACTCCCCTGATGCTAACTTGACTTGAAACTTTATTATCCACTTTGCCAGATTTCTCTCGCATCTTCCGATAAATCTGTATTAATAAGTAAATTATCACTCAATCACTCATTAACGCAATAAATTACATTATTCAAAAAGTGGAAAAAATCAATAAAATTTCTTCACTTCTTCACAATAAAAATTGGTTAAAATCACTTTAAAAACGCAATCACGAAGTAATTGACAGAAATAAACAAAAAGAATAAGAATTCAAATCTCACACTTTAATGTGTATCACTTCTATAATTTTCAACTCCAACAATAACTTATTTAAAATAAATGTAAATTGAAAACTATTATTGGTTAAAATATAAAGATAATATTTTTTTAGATACCTAAAGTAATGAAAAGAGCACGCGTATCAGCGAAGCAATCTTTAAAATATTTATCCTTAAAATATTGTTCGAAGCTAAAATGCCAACGAGAAGAAATTTATGGTTTTCCTAGAATGTAACAAACCATATATTTCATTACCTTATGATTTAAATGTAACTATTTGTAATAATGCTAAAACTATTTATCCGGAAGCAAGACTTCTTTTGAGATTCATTGGCATGAACTTCCTGCAGCTAATTAACTCTCTTCCTCTTTCTCTTAGTTTTTTTAAGACGATATTTTTTTCTGACTTTTCACATGATGTTTTTGCTTGTAATCAAATTTTATGTCTCCATTCTTTCAATTACACCCTGAGAAAAGTTTATTATATTTACAAATGTTCCTGAAAAAATTTCTTTTATTGCACGTAGACAGAAAATTTCCCTGCTAACAATAACATTTAAGCAAAATGGGCTACTGTAATAAAAAATTGAGAGCACCTGTAAATTCACTATTTTTCCCTTTGATATACAGTCTTTACATATACAGGGTGAATACAAAAGTCTGAACCCCTCTTTCATGTTTTGAACCGAAGCAGATATGTCAATTTTGATGAATCCAATGAATAGGAAGTTGTAGGTGGCCTATCCCATGGTGCACTTTTCATCATCCCAAATATGCAAATTATGACACATTCAAAATTTATCTCAAAAACCGTAAGGGATACAGAAAAAAACCCAAGTGCAAACTTGTTCAGCATAAAAAATCAAACAAAACAAAAAAAAATTATTCCAACTCGGACCAACCAATCACCCACAATCACGTGGTGAACTGTTTGTGGCTTACAAAACAGTCACACTGCACAAGGAAAATTGAATGTTAATATTTCCACCATGTAAAGCATGCAAATCAAAAAATTAACATAAATTACCGTACTCACATTCACTTTCATGCGGAAAAGCAAATAAAAGGCATGTTTCAGCACACAGAAGACAGAACAATTCCAGGATGGAAAGCTACACTGTTCCGGAAATGGTCAACATGACACGTGATTGTGGGTGATTGGTTGGTCCGATTTGGATGATTTTTTTTTGTTTTGTTTGTTTTTTTATGCTGAACAAGTTTACAATTGGGTTTTTTTCTCTATCCTTTACGGTTTTTGAGATAAATTTTGAATGTGTCCTAATTTGCATATTTGGGATGATGAAAAATGCACCATGGGATAGGCCACCCACAACTTCCTATTCGTTGGATTCATCAAAATTGACATATCTTCTTCGGTTCAAAAAATAAAAGAGGGGTTCAGACTTTTGTATTCACCCTGTATAATTTTATAGCTCCTCTACAATTCTGTAAGAGTTAAAATTTATCAAATCAATATTAAGGTGAGCTTAAACGGATGCTGTTTTTTCTTTCTTTCTTTCTGTAGTATATATCTGATGGATGTTTTGGAAGCGATATAATAACATTTTGGAAGAAGGCATGTGACATTCTAGAAAGACATTCAGATTCCATATTAGTTTTCGACAGAGATAAGTTCTAAAATTTTGATGTACAAGCGATGGAAATTAGAAATTTAAGCAAAAAATTATTAACGTATTTAAAAAAAAATAGATTTAGGAAGCAATAATAAACTCTTAATTATAAACCGTTTCAAATTTAGAAACCTTTTCGCAAAAGAACGGTATACTGCAACCCTTGGCTAAAATTATTCGAACACAACATGCAAAACTGAATTTTACAATCTTTGATAATTTTTTAAATTATTAGTATTATATCAAAATAAAATTTATACAAATATTTATTAATAATGATAAAATAAAAATTTAAACTGTTAAAAGATATTTAAGACAGAGTGGTTATAAAATAAGTTCGCCTACTCAGAGCCCTGTAGAGCCCAATCTAATGAACCGATTATGATGCAAATTGAAATGTAGGGGGAGAGAATTCCGGAAAGAAAAAAAATTAGTGCATTTTTTACCACCAGGTGAAAATGTGGCGCTGTCGAATGAAAAATGGAGTTTTTAAAACTAGTTTTATTGTTTTAAGCAAGCAGGCAAGGTTTTTGTTTGATTACAGCATATGTTCAATATGTCCGCCCTCTAAGTCAATGACATGTTGGAAAACTAGCACAGCAAGATCAATTGTTGCATGAAGCGTTTCCAGGGGAATATCTAAGACATGTCGTCTAATGCTGGTTTTCAGCTCAGGTACAGTCCGTACGCTTTGTTGATAGATTCGATCTTTCAAATATCCCCAAAGCCAAAAATCGCACGGGTTCAAATCCGGAGAACGTGAAGGCCACGCATCTAGAAAACTTCTAGAGATCACACGATCATCTCCAAAGTTGGCACGAAGCAGTTCCTTCACTTGTCGATCAATATAAGGAGGTGCTCCATCTTGCACGAAGACAGTGGTTTCCAAGCATCGTCGTTCTCGCAAGGCAGAAATCACATGCTGTGCAAGAAGTTCACAATACCGTGCACTTGTCACAGAACATCTTACAGGACCTCCTTGTGTCACTTCCTCAAAGAAAAAGGGGCCTAGAATAAAGTCAGCGGTGAATCCACGCCACATAATCACGTATTCAGAATGCAATGGCTTTTCATGGCTTTTCATGCACGACATGGGAGAGCCAGGCACCCTATATGCGGCAGTTCTGCGTGTTTACCGCTCCTTCTAGGGTGAAATGTGTTTCGTATCTGACCATACAATGTTCCACGGCCACAGGTCATTAACAATCATCCTCGCCAGAAAGCGATAAGCAAAGTCAGCGCGTTGAGTGGGATCTTGAGGTGTTAGATGTTGTGTCAGATGAATTTTGTATGGGTACTAATGCAGAATAGACCGCAAGACTTTTCGCATCAGCCATGTCCTCAACAACTTCGTGTGATATCTTGCGTCGTCCTCTTCCTGGTGCGACAGCCAGATTGCCAGTCGATTCAAATTTCTTTATCATTTTTCGCAACCCAGTATCTGACATGAGCCCTTTTTGCAGTCCTTTTAGACGACGATATGCTCGCAAAGCAGGTGGACTGCTGCTATCATTCTGGTAAAACAGCTTTACCAACAGTGCGCGTTCTTTCTTGCTTAAAACTATGATCTTTCATGAAAGCTTTTCACTAAACATTATGTAATGAATGATCAATCCATTCCATTTTAGGTATATTGAGTTTCTAATTTGATAAACTTTCTGCTAATAAGGCCACTAATTCATCAGCTCCTGGTTTCTTGAGATATCTCTTGATTTTCTAACCCGGCATCGACATTTATATCTGGTACTGTTTATTGATAAGAATATAGTGATTTTTCACAGAGTTTTACGAAGCTCCAGATCGACTTTTCCACAATCTGTGAGTTCTAATTTTAAATCCTGTCCTTCTAATTTCAAACTGGCGTGCGATCTTTAACTTAAAACAATCATTTAGTTTTAACGTCGTTATCCTGAATGGCATTGTTATGAAGTAATCCTGCTGTTGTCCTTTATTCCATTGTTGGCTTCCTACTAACTTTAAACAGCAGCGCTGCCCTACCAGTACTCAGTGTCTATCAACTACAGCCTGTATACTATACTTATTCTTCCAATTTAATCTCTGACTTTTTGTAGTTCCTGCTCCCACTAGCCTACTCGCACAGATCTTATTTAGTTTACTCACTGCTATCGTTGTATTCTATACATTCAGGTGTCCACCACTTTGCAAGTAGCATCCAAGGTTCTGTCGCCTTGTAATTGCATTTATGATGGCCAGCCCATCAGTGCAATTGTAATTTCCTCCCCTTGAATTGAGGCAGATTGGAATTCATCCACCCATTCCGTATCGTTTAATTCATCTTGCCCTCAACATTCGTAGCACATTCCTAGGTCAACGTGATCTTTACAAGCCATGCCCTCGCACGGAGAAAAGCCCAAAGGAGCGCCTGGAAAGCCTTTAACCCGTAGTGTATCTCAGATCTCATCCTCGTCGTCCTCTCTCGATGATTCCATCTACGCTGCCATCGAGAAGAGTGTCTCTGATTATTTTGAAAATTTAACCAACTTCGACAGTCTATTTGATACGCTCCTTCAGCGGCTCACCAAAAAGATTGATACTCTTTTCTTCGACCTTATTAACCGTGTTTCGTCAACTGAAGCTCGCCTAGACGAAATTGACAATCGCCTAGACAAAATAGATGCAACAATTGCTCAACTCAGCACACCGTTTGCTCCCCTCAACCTTCAAACCGCCTCATCAACTAACGCTTCTATTTCTGAAATGTTGCTGCACATTGATGACATCGACCAATATGGAAGGCGCTGCATCGTACGAATTTACGGTTTAACAAAGTCCCCGACAGAGAACCCCATCTCTTCATGCCTTGATCTCTTCTCCTCAAAACTCGATGTTCACCTCGACCTTTCAGCAATTTCATCTGCATTCCGTATCGGTCCCCGAGTCCCTGATAAGACCCGACCAATCCTGCTACAATTCTCCTCGCCTCTGCACAAAGATCTTATAATAAAAAAACGAAAGCAATTACGTGGTTCCCCCAACCATATCGCCGAAGACTTGACGCCCTCCCGTTATCGACTACTATATATAGCCAAATCTAAGAAGGATTCTCGTGAAAGACTCCACCGAGAAAATTACCCCAATACAAAACATTTCCGACTTAAACCGTCAATGTAATCCTCCAATTATACTTTGTCCTTAATAGTCTTAATGACCTTTCTCAGTTCATTTCACTATTCTCTCCTGCCCACACATAATTCTATCTGCATTTTTCAACTGCTTGCGGTTCCCTTCCCCACTCCAATCTGCCCCAATTCTAATCAGATTTTAGCTTAACCATGCCTCCACCCCATTCACCAAGTACCTTTTCAGACTTTAACTCAACCTTAACTAAAGCCTGAATATCCGTAGCCTCCGGGCTAACTCCTCTTCCCTGTTTGCTTCCCTTGCCCTTCTTCACACTCTCCCGCATCTTATTTCTATTAAAGAGTCTTGGACGAGATCAACTTTTGAAGTTCCTCCTACAAACCACTACTCATTCGAAGCAATACACCGCCCAACTAAAAAAGCCTTACTCTATTTTCTATCTTCCTTACTCCTTGACCTTAGCCTTACCCCCCCATAAAATCTTAATCTCTGGAGATTTTAACCTTGACTTTTCCACACCTTCCTCCAATGTTTACTCAATTCTGGACTTAACCTCACGTGCCGGTTTATCGCCTCTAACTTCTTCCATTATGCATTACTCTAATTTACACAACCCATCCTCCCTAATCGATCAGTTCTTCTCGATTTTATCTGATAATTTATACAGCGGTTCCCTGGACTGAAATTTCGGACCACCTCCCAATATTTACCTTCCAATCTTTCCAGTCAACGGCACACCCCATCTCAACGTCCCTCAACATCCGACTAATAACTACTAACAGAATAGCAATCTTCAATTCACTTCTGGAATTAACCAACTGGAACTCGCTACTGAACCCGGAGGAAGACATCAACACCCTCTTCGAAAAATTTTTCTACCAAATCCACAGTGGTTTCAATCGATACTTACCATGTATATCTACTACCTCCTCTTATACAAAGCCCTCTTTTCTGAAGCCTTGGATGACCCCTAACTTACTCTCACTTATTTCACACAAAAATGCTTTATATCGCAAATACCGCCGCTCTCCAAATGCTTATAACAAATTTAGGTTCCGATCTTTATCCAATTCCACACGTCATGCCATCCAAAAAGCTAAATCCAATTATTTTTCTCAATTCTTTGCGAAGGTCACTAACAGCAATTTAAAATGGAAAGCTATAATAAATTTAATTCAGGGGCCGCCCCTCTTATCTCGCCATTCTCTGACCCTTCCACCCTTGATCCCGCTCTTTTAACTAACTTTTTGAATGTACTGCTACCGCTCACACCTTCACCTTCTTCTCAACAACAATACCCTATCTCAATATTAACAGATTCATCCTCGTTTTTTTCTTCTCCAGCCTCCCTTGATGAAGTGTCATCCATTATCTCCCGGTTCAAACCAGAGTTCTTATCAGAAAGTTTTTCAAAACTTGCTCATAGATCTCTACATTAACAGTTCCACTGATGACGCGCATTGCCTCTGCTCCAGCTGCTTAGGGCATTAGCACATCATGATCTTCTGAGGAAATTTTACTGCTGATTTCAAGCCTTCTGGAAATTTCACATCATGTTCTAGATTGTATTCTTCTTCCTTGGAACGATAAACACAGCATTCCAAGTCAGTCCGTATAACGTTCTTCCAGTCATCAAGGAACCAACCCTCATATTGCTTCGCACATTTAACTCGTTTTCTGCGTTATTTTCGATTTAGATGAGGATTTTTTGTAATACGCTCACCGTAGTCCAATTTAGTAAATCTTCGCCAAAGCAGATTTAAGTCTGATGTGGAGGCAAAACAGATTTCAACTCTCTAAAGTCACTTTTGTTTGTTTTTCGCGGCCTCCTACAGTAGTTTGGTGATTTGCAACTCGAATGGTCCCATCCTCTTCACGTACTTTTCAGTCACTTTGAAACCGCTGATTTTGAAAATAACGGTTGTTTTACAATTTCAGAAATTGTCCTGGCTGATTCTTTACGCACAACAATATTTTTCTTCTCCTCAGTGGTTAACCGTGTTGCTCTACGCATTGTAGAATGCTGTGTTAAATGAAAGTCTGCATTTATGAAAATTTATTAATTTTAATACGCAAATTAGGTGATATTTCAAAATTTTAAAACGAGAAGAGGTCCTTTCAATGGTACGATAATCAAACTCATTTATACCAAATATTAATCTTTATATGTCGTATTAAGAGAGAATGTCGAACTATAGGAAGGTGTTTTGCAGTTTTTGAATAACTTTGTTCAGTTTTGTGAAAAAATAAATATCACATTGGTACACTGTTCGTTTGTGAAAACGTTTCTAACTTTTGAAACGGGATTGTATTAACAGAGATTTCAAAAAACTATTTTTTTAAATAAAATTATTTTCATCGATTAATTTGTACACCTGACAAACATCCATTCCATGAAATGATAAGAGTTTTCATGTAATCATGCGTATAGAAAATATTAAGAAATGAGATAACAAATGCATCTTTCTTCTGCCAAGGACGCCCAAGGAGGAATTATAAAAAAAATTTAAAATTTATAAAGCTTTATAGACACATATAAATATTTTGCACGCAAATATTTACTTGAAGAATTTTCTAAGTTAGTTAGAAACATCGTTACTGGATTTGCGCAGACGGTCGTTTGGTGTTGCCATTTTTTTTTTTTGTTACTTTTTTGAATTTGACTTCAGATTCGGATAGACAATCGAAAAGTAGAATAGGAATGTCTACAACAATTATTTATTAATTTGAATAAAATATTTGATTATTGTGGAGCGATAAATGATTTTATTAAGTAGCGGAAGAATGGAGCTACTTATTGTTTTCACAATGTCCGTCTGTCTGTCCGTCCGTCCGTCCGTCCGTTTGTCCCCTCCATAATTTCCGCATTTTTTGAGGAAGAAGGTTGAAATTCAGAATGTAGCTTGCTATGGGCATGTGCACCTTCACTGCTTTTCGATTGGCCCATTGGGGTCGGAGTTTCGGGGGCGGAAATTAGAGGGGAGCAAAAGATCTACGCGTATTTATGCATATAAAGGAATGAAGTTTGGAATGCAGATTCCTCTAAGAAAGATCAACATTACTGTAAAGTTTGGGCAAAATCGTCCCAATAGGGTCGGAGTTGTGGGGTTGGTAATCACTTGGTCTTAAGAAATTTATGGCAACATATAAGGTGTGATATATCATTCGATCAAAAATGATGAGAAAAGAAAGAAGATAAGGTTCTTTTATATTTTCTAAATAAAAGGTTCGAGAAAATCAATTTTTG
>JAHWFO010097243.1:18044-64844 GCA_023313115.1 Rhysida immarginata
GGGGGGGGGGGTTCTAGAAATTTGGCGTCGACTACTTAGGTCATTTTGCGCCTTTTACACAAATTATATCTGTACGCAGCCAGAGACAAACACAAACATCCATGCCCACGGCGGGATTCGAACCCACAACCAGGCGGACTCGAGAACTAGAAAGCCTACGCCCCAGCCCTCTCGGCCACCTGGCCGGCCGTCATGGTCGACGCCTCCACCAATTGGGCTATCGCCTCGGCCACCTGGCCGGCCGTCATGGTCGACGCCTCCACCAATTGGGCTATCGCAGACACCCGCCAGACAGCCATGATCCCAATGGGAGGCGGGCACCTGGTTCACAGATCGAAAATTTCTCCTATCCAAATCATCGGACTCTAATAAAGACCTTAATAGGCTTAGTTGTAAACCAAACACGGCGAGTTTACACAGAAACCATGGGGCGGATATATACACAGTTTGAGATCATATAAAAAGTCAAAACCTGGAGAAAATGCATACCAAGCACAGAGTGTAAGAGGTGGGCACATGATCACTGTATTACAGCAGGTAATTCAGTGTATTTTGTATCCTGTAAATTTTTATTTGGTAATATTTGTATTTGTATCTTATATTTGAAATGTGTCTATCCTGACTCACTTGTACTCACTGAATTAAACGAAGTAATAAATATTTTACAAATTATTTACCGTGGGTCAGGGGTTTGGGTGCTTCAGGGATTCTGTGAGCTATGCTGGTTGTAGCACGGCTACCTTAGGGTCACCCTTACCAGAAAGGTCATGGTTGAGAAGTGAGACGAAGAGTATCCAAACAAACATATCTCATGATGTTGACAAATAAGAGAATTTATACTGCATCGGGTGTGGCGCAGGTTAAAGTCACCCGCGTTCGGGAGTTAGGCAGAGGCTCTCGTTCGAAAAATAGTCGACAGTCTCCCGGCTGTTATCTCGGAGCAATGCCTCCGAGAAGCCCCACCAGTGCACTCGCTATGCGCTTGGGGAAACGGTCGGGGGCAGCGCATGCCTTTACCCAGGAGGAGAAACTGGTAAAGCGACAACGGGATCGGGTGCTGTCAATCGGCACTTGGAACGTATTCTCCATGACAGGAAAGGAATCAGAGTTAGTGGAGGAAGCCAAACGGTATCGACTGGATATCATAGGTATTACCTCTACGAAACGTCCAGGGTCTGGAACTGTGGACTTAGAAGGAGGGTGGAAGCTTTTCTACTCTGGTGTCAACCCTAACATGACTGCCCAGGCGGGAGTGGGGATACTCACAAGTCCCCGGCTGGCAGATTATGTTGCAGATTGGACCCCCTTAGGTGGAAGACTGTGTCTCCTGAGGCTTCAGATAGGGAAACGGTCTCTCTCTCTATTCGTTGCATATGCTCCGAATGCAGTCACAGAGTACCCACTTTTTCTAGATGAAGTTGATGCTGCTCTTAGCAGGAGAGGGAGTGCAGATTCTGTCATCCTGATGGGCGACTTCAATGCACACGTAGGGGCTGATGACCAAACGTGGAGGGGCGTGATTGGGAGGAATGGTGACCCCGATTTAAATGCGAATGGGAGGTGCTTGTTGGATCTCTGTTGCAACAATGGACTTTCCATCACAAACACCTTCTTCCAGCACAGGGATGTCCATAAGTATACCTGGTACAGGTCTTCCTCACTGGAGGATAGAGCTGTGAGGAAGACCTTTGCAGATAGCATATCTTCAAGTTTCAAAGAACTACCCAGTGATCGTGGTACTGTTGAAGAGGAGTGGCAGTTGTTTAAAACTGCTGTGATTACTTCGGCTGCTTTGTGCTGTGGTCGTAAGCGGCTGAGTGTGGCGCAGGGCGGTGAGAAAAGGACTGCATGGTGGAACGGTGAAGTCCAAGAAGCTGTCAAGGCAAAGAAGGAAGCTTATTTGCTATGGCTTGCAAATAAGTCAACTTCGAGTCGAGTGCGGTACACTGAGGCGCGAAAAGCAGCAGCAAAGACAGTATCAACAGCTAAAGCCAAGGCCTGGGAGAAGTTCGGGGAGAAATTGGAGGCAGACTATGGTTCGGCAAACAAGGTGTTCTGGCAGACCGTGCGCCGCCTCCGTGGAAAGAAGTCTCTTTCATCACAAACTATTAAGAGTTCAGATGGGAGGCTTCTGAAAACGGAGGAGAGCGTATTGCATAGGTGGAAGGAATACTTTGCATCTCTTCTTAATCCGGTGACGACAACAACTGAGACATACGAGATGCACCTTGGAGCGGAGAATAGTCACGGTAGTATCACTGAAACAGAAGTCAGATGGGCAATTAAGTCCCTGAAGACTGGCAAAGCTGCAGGTGATGATGAAATCCGGTCCGAGATGTTAAAGGCCTTAAATCAGGATGGTATCCTGTGGCTGACTCGAGTGTGTCAGGTTGCTTGGATATCTGGACAGGCCCCTAAGCAATGGCAGACAGGAATTGTGATCCCTATCTTCAAAAAGGGAGATCAGAGAGATTGCAACAACTATCGAGGCATCTCTTTGCTCAGCATTCCTGGGAAAGTGTACGCTAAGTGTCTGGAGAAGAGAAGTCGGGAAATAGTCGACTCCAAACTGTCAGGGGAGCAGTGTGGTTTCCGACCTGGCCGAAGCACGACGGATCACATCTTTGCTCTAAGGCAAATCTTTGAGAAATCCTGGGAGTATGCAAAAGAGGTCTACGCTTGCTTTGTGGACCTCGAAAAAGCATATGACAGGGTTCCTCGGGAGAAGCTCTGGCAAGTGTTGCAAGAGTATGGAGTGGATGGGCAATTACTGGTTGCTATCATGTCTCTGTACGAAAGCTCTGAGATGTGTGTCCGGATAAATGGCATTAAGTCAAGACCGTTCACCGTGGGTGTTGGACTCCGCCAAGGGTGCGTACTGTCGCCCATCTTGTTCATTATCTTTATGGACTGGATAGACAGGGGCAGCCGAGGCGATGAGTGTGTTTGTGTGGGCGACTGCCTGGTGGAGAGGTTGCTCTTTGCGGACGACCTTGTCCTGCTTGGGTCTTCTCGCACGAACCTTCAGCATGCACTAGACCGGTTTGCAGCCAAATGTGAAGAAGCTGGGATGAAGATCAGTGTGGCTAAAACCGAAGTTCTGGTTCTTTCAAGACAGCCTGCTCAGTGCGCTCTCCATGTTAGGGGAGCCTCATTGAGACAGGTGGAGAAGTTCAAGTATCTCGGGATTGCATTCACGAGTGATGGACGGCAGGAGAAAGAATTGGATGCTCGGATCGGTGCAGAAAGCTGTGTCAGACGTGAACTGTGGCGATCCGTGGTAACGAAACGAGAGCTGGGTAACAAAGCCAAGCTCTCCGTCTTCAAATCTATCTTTGTCCCCATTCTCACCTATGGTCATGAGGCTTGGGTAATGACCGAAAGAGTGCGATCGCGGGTACAAGCGGCCGAAATGAGATTTCTGAGAGGTGTTGCAGGTGTTACCCTACTAGATAGAGTGTACAGCAGCACAATAAGGGAATTTTTAGGTGTTGAGCCGCTACTTCTCCGCATTGAGAGGTCTCAGTTGCGCTGGTATGGCCACGTGATACGGATGCCGCAAAGTAGTCTTCCTAGGCAGTTGTTATTTTCCAAGCCGGTGAGTAAGAGACCAAGGGGTCGGCCTAGAACCAGGTGGCTAGACTACATGGAGAATCTGGGTTCGAGTCGCTTGGATATTACCAGGGAGGACATGCGCCTGATGGCGGAAGATCGCGATCGCTGGAGATCCTCCATAGGGCTGCTGCCCCCGCGACCCTAACGGATAAGCGGGTTTGAAAAGTAAGTAAGTAAGTATTTAAATTTTGTTTCTAATGAATTTATATTTCATTATGTTAAATGTGTGGCAAAATACAATAAGCAATGTGTAAACTTGATTACATCAAAAAACTATTTTTAATATGAAAATAATATAAATTTAGGATAAGTTAAAGGCACTATACGGTAGCTTAAAGTTTAATTAATGAATGGATTTGAAAAATTTAGTGAAATAGTTTTATTACTAAAAATACAAAAATAATAATAAAACAGCGTGTAAACCTGCCCCGGTCTCCCCTATATTTCTACACCATTGTTGGCCTACCACAATAATTATGAATTTCACAACTGAAATCGTCTAGAAGGCTCATGATTCGAGAAGATATGTTGAAATTTTAAAAAGAAAAAAATTTTCCATCTGTATGTATGTGAGCAAGTTCTTGCAGCTAACTCCTCCGAAACGGCTAATGAAATTAATATATTGATAAAGGGTTTCTTGAACTGTGCCTTAACGTATTTTAAGACAACTGGTTAAGGCTTGTCAGAGATATTAATTTTTTTTCAAAAAAATGAAGAAATGGCTTAGCATACATATAAGCGAATCAAAGTCAATAAATTCGACATATACGGATTCCTCTCATTCAAACGAATAATTTTAATGCATAAATTGCTGGCTGTGATGAATCAATTTAGAGTTAATTAGACATAACATAGTTAGAGGCCCTGCATTCTGCAATTTTATATTATTTTAATATTTTATATTTTATATGTGTATACCTCTGCAAAAAACCCGCATAAAGGAAGCCTTGAAATGCACAAATCACTTAACAATAGACCCATGAATGAAAATATTAAATCCTCACCTTATCTTGTAAATATTTATTCATTCATTTATAAAGCTATTGCACATTTCTTATTTTAGGAAATCATTAATATTTTATTGTATATTGTTTTATTATACCTCTGCTTGAATAAAACGTTCATTTACGTTATAAATTTTACTTATAAATCCTTATTCCAATTCTTATTAAAAACCTGAACGATATCATATTTCGTTCAGAAAGCTTATCAACCTTAAGGAAAGTCTTAAGAATTCACGTAGGTTTCCTTTAACAAACTTAAAATTTTCGTGTTAGAATACTCGAACATAAAACTTAAGTATACGATATACTTACCTATTTCCCTCCGCTGTTTCGTTCCGTCGAAACCGTCATCTAATATGTTTGTGAGTTCTTCAACATCGAAACTTGCCTGCTTTCGTTCCGACTCAATGTCTTCGTTACTTCCCACGTTTCTTGTCTTCACAGTGCTGTTGTTGTCCATTTCTACTAGTTAATAATATTAGGCTACTTCTTTACAAAAGAGACTGAATATAGAAACTTATATAATTTAAAGGTGGAGTCCTAATACATTGATGGTCAAGGACAGCGGATTTCGTGACGCAAGTTTAATTTTTTCTATTATTTCTTAATGTCAAGAGTTAGCATACATAATTCAATATGTCTGAGTTTCATTTATTAGAATATCTTAATAAATATTGTACTAAACATGTGTTTATCTTACCTTAACAAAAATTAATTGGTTCCGTTCTCGAAGACTTCCATCCACCAAATGAGAGGAAAAATTGATTTCATCCTCCATCAAAGCATAGCCTCGGGGTTTAATGTCTTTGCTTTCGTCAGTTTTCCTAGAGCTTATTAATAAGAACTATAATTGATATTCACTTATTATTTTCTTATTTAGTCATTGTATGGTCATTATATACGAGCAATGCAGCTTGTTAGAGCGACTTCAAATTTCTAAGTTAGACTCTATTCTAAGTTTCAGTTTCCTAGTAATTATTAATTTTTATATTCCCTTATACACAGCGAGTCAAAAAAATTAGCTTATCCAAATTAAGCGGTGTTATAAAAAATCAAAGTCATGTGATATGTATAATCTTATGAAATAAGACTTATTTTTTTTGCATAAATAGAAAGAAGTCAAACGGAAAACTGTTGAAAGCAAAAATGAAGCCAACTTTATGACACTGAACATAAACATCAAAATGGAAAGAAAGAGGTGCCACTACAACTTTGATTAGAATATGAGCATAAGGAAAAATTAGTTCACTTGAGTACATACTTTATTTTTTTTTGGCCTTCATGTGTAAAATAAAACATTTTTCTAATATTTCTTTAAATAGTAGTTAAATGCACAGTAAGGTATTTTAACCAAATTTCATGGAAATAAAGCAGTACATCTGAAATTCCAAAATTAGAAAACGTCAGCAGAAAAATGAAATGAATCAGAACAAGAATGATTTTACCGCCGTGGCGGATAAAAGAAGCACATTTTAGTGTTACAGCAGCGAGACATCAGCCATGGATAGCTAGAACTAACCTGCATTTTGAAACGCTTTAAGTTAAACTATACAGGGTGTTTTTGAATTGAGTACAGATTTTTTGGGAGATGATAGAAGAGGTCTTAGAAGTATTTTTTGTCATATAAACATGGGGTCCCCGCAGCTCCGTTTACTTACAATACTGCATTGAACAATCAAATGACACCGGGACGCAGTGTGCGTTGGTAGGCCTAGATTATTTTATTTTTAACAATTAACACAAGCAATCTACTGTATGACTTTTACAGTAATTGTTCGAAATGACCGCACATTTGCTTCATAGCACAACTCGCAACGCCTTATGATGGATTGATGTACGCGTGGAAACGGTTGATTTGCACGGTCGCTGATGTCACCTGCTGCCGCGACAACACGAGCCGCCAATTCTTCTTCGGTATCTACGGGTTCGGAGTACACATTGATTTTATGCTTCCCCATAAAAAAAATCCATCGGTGTGAGATCTGGCGATCTCGGTGGCCAAGCAACTAGTCCGCCACGACCAATCCAACGACCAGGATATGTCTCATTTAGGTAATCTCTAACTGTTCTTGTGTAATGCGAAGGTGCGCCGTCCTGTTGAAACCACATCAAATGTCTGGTCATTAGTGGAACATATTCAAGAAGACCAGGGAGCTCCTCCTTCAGGAAACCAAGGTATGTTTGCCCGTTAAGATGGCATGGTAGGAGATATGGCCCAATCAGGACATTGTGAATCATGCCAGCCCAAATATTCAACGAAAAACGATGCTGAAAACTGTTAACATGTGTTGCACATGGGTTGACATGAGACCACAGATGATTATTGTATCTATTGAACATTCCCTCTCGCGTAAACGTTGCCTCATCTGTGGAAGGAAAGTCTGGAATCCTATTCTGTTGCTGCATAAACCATTCCGCGAAAGCACGCCGGGGACCATACAATTGGGAAGAATTCTGTTGGGATAACGTTCAGCATACAAACGCCTTGCACCATCCATGGTACCAGCAGCACCGAGACACAGATGCATGTCTGCATAATCATTCCATGTAAAACGATTCATACTGTTTGTTTAACTTTACACATGTAAAAAGTACATCAAGTGAACTTTTTAAAATAAATCTTTGCCTACTGCTTTCCCAGAATGCGATTAGTTCATTTACATATGGACTAATCGTATTTTACAAAGGGGTTGGATACCATGGAATCTCCTTGACGAAGTTGTCCTAAGACTTTTCGACAAACAAGCACGTGCACCTTGAAATTTCTTTGCAAACAATTACTTTAAAAAATAATAATTGGATGTTCTATGAGGATTTTTATACACGCCATATCTCAGATGTTTAAATTATTGATGAAAAATAGGAAAGAAAATTCCACAGCCTGGGAGCGAACTAGGAACCTTCTGCTCACCGTGCAGATGCGCCAGCCAATTGCGCCACTGCGGACAAGGAAAGATTACGCTATCTACATGCCCTTAGGGTACTGGGGAACTGGGTACTGCTCCAGCCAGCCCTAAGGGCATGGAGATAGCGTAATGCTTCCATGTACGCAATGCTTCTATCATCTCCCAAAAAATCTGTACTCAATTCAAAAACACCTTGTATAAATATTGAAGCGAGCGATTAGCTGCTCTACTCTGTCCAACGAAAGAAAACCTGGGTGTGTCCATTTTAATTCCCAATTTCAATTGTTAATCATTGTTAAATTTATTTAGCAACAATGTCTAACAACTGAAATTTGGAATTTAATTAGACACTCCCAGTTTTTCTTTCGTTGGAAGAGTATAGCAATTAGCTATCGACAACAATATGTCTAAGAGAAATAAGCTATGATAGCAATTAACTATGCCTAACAATAGTCCTAAAACCTCGTTAGGAGTTGTTTGATATACAGGGTGAATACAAAAGTCTGAACCCCCCTTTTATTTCTTGAACCGAAGCGGATATGTCAATTTTGATGAATCCAATGAATAGGAAGTTGTGGGTGGCCTATCCCATGGTGCACTTTTCATCATCCGAAATATGCAAATTAGGACACATTCAAAATTTATCTCAAAAACCGTAAGGGATAGAGAAAAAACCTAATTGCAAACATGTTCAGCATAAAAAAACAAACAAAACAAAACAAATCATCCAAATCGGACCAACCAATCACCCACAATCACGTGGTGAACTGTTTGTAGCTTACAAACAGTCACACTGCACCAGGAAAACTGAATGTTGATATTTCCACCATGTAAAGCATGCAAATCAAAAAATTAACATAAATTACCATACTCGCATTCATTTTCATGCGGAAAAGCAAATAAAAGGCATGTTTCAGCACACAGAAGACAGAACAATTCCAGAATGGCAAGCTACACTGTTCCGGAAATGGTCAACATGATCTTCTTCGGAGAGGCAAGGAGAAACCTACATGCTGTAGTTAGGTTGTATCGAGACAGATACCCTAACGAACGCCGTCCATCTCGTCAAACAATGCGTCACATTATTCAAAGATTCGAGGCTACAGGGAATGTTAATACAGAACGAGGACGACCAAGGGCACAAGGCGACGAGGATACAACAACACTAGTTCTGGCTGCAGTTGCTGCAAATCCCCACACAAGCAGCAGAGCAATTGCTGCAGATGTTGGGTGCCATCAGAGAACTGTTCTCAACATTCTACACGCACAACATTC
This sequence comes from Rhysida immarginata, assembly GCA_023313115.1. Classification (NCBI taxonomy): domain Eukaryota; kingdom Metazoa; phylum Arthropoda; class Chilopoda; order Scolopendromorpha; family Scolopendridae; genus Rhysida; species Rhysida immarginata. Next base: position 26,845 of record JAHWFO010097243.1, read on the forward strand.
ATTTTCACCCATACCATATTCATTGTCACCAGGAGTTACTGCCATTGGATTATGTTGCTAGGGCCGTCTTCTGCAACTGGTTACTTACCTGCCTGGACGACAATCCAAACTTCATTCATGAGGTGTTGTGGACAGATGAAGCCCAGTTCACCAGGGATGGAGTTATCAACAGGCACAACCATCATCATTGGGCAGACGAAAACCCACGATGTCTGTGAGAAGCAACTCATCAAGTGAACTGGAGAATCAATGTTTGGTGTGGATTGTACAATGACACTGTGGTTGGACCGTATTTTTACGATGGAACACTGACTGCAGAACGCTACCGGGCTGAAATTCTCAACGTGGTAGTCACAGACTTCATTGACAATTTGCCATTGGCCTCGTATCAGCGCACGTGGTTTCAGCATGATGGAGCTCCTCCACATTACGGGTTGGTCGTTCGCGAGCGTCTAAGTGAGATGTTTGGTCAACAATGGATTGGCAGAGAAGGACTAGTTCGTTGGCCACCCCGCTTCCCTGATTTTACACCACTTGACCTTTTCTTGTGGGGATACCTGAAGGACAAGGTTTATGCTACGCATCCCGCCTCACTGGAGGATCTGGTTCAACGAATCCAGGAAGCGTGCCGAGAAGTGATACCAGCTTTTCTTGCCGATGTTTTGGCGTCAGTTAGGTTCCGTGCCCAATTGTGTTATGGTGCCCACGGTCGTCACATCGAGCATTTTGTTGATTAACCTTTTTTTTAAACTGTTTGAAGTAACTTGTTTCTGCAGTGTGACTGTTTGTAAGCTACAAACAATTCGCCACGTGATTGTGGGTGATTGGTTGGTCCGATTTGGATGATTTTTTTTTTGTTTAGTTTGCAATTGGGTTTTTTTCTCTATCCCTTACGGATTTTGAGATAAATATTGAATGTGTCCTAATTTGCATATTTGGAATGATGAAAAGTGCACCATGGGATAGGCCACCCACAACTTCCTATTCATTGGATTCATCAAAATTCACATATATTTCGGTTCAAAAAATAAAAGGGGGGTTCAGACTTTTGTATTTACCCTGTATGTATTACATGCCATATGGTACCAACGAAAATGATCGGCCTCGGTGGCTCAGGGGTTGCGTGATCACCTCTGATGCCCGAGGACGCGGGTTCGACCCCGACCGAGGACGACGAGGGTTTTTTCAGGGGGAAAATCCTGAGATCACGCACTTCCTTCGGAGGGAAGTAAAGCCGTTGGTCCCGTATAGTCGTTTGCCGGCTGCACGTTAAAGAACCCTTGCGAGGCAAAATTTGCGGCCCCTATAACGTCGTCCTGAAATGACCATGGCAGTTGAAGAGGACGTTAATACCAAACAAACCAAACCAAACCAACGAAAATGCCAATAGTACAATAAGGTACCATCAGAACACCTTCCAATTATCTACTACTAAACTAATTTTGACGATATTGCTCGTTATATTCATTCATGACAAGTCATTACGAGTTATTTGATATATTTCATGCCATCTCTTAGCATTGAAAATTTCCAATGGTACCGCACAGAACCATTAGAATACGTATCACTAAACCAATTCTGATTGTCATTAGTTTAGTTTAGTTAATAAAATATAATGCATCCATCCGGGATGCCGTATGGCCAGAGGCGACGAAATAGGTCCCCAGATGGATAATGACGATTGCAGTAAGATGTTCACAGCAGCCGGGACTGACGACTTTACGTACCCTCCGAAGCACGGGGAGGGGGGTGAAGATCGTATAGTCGACCCTGGCCGAGGACGACGAGGATTTTTCAGGAATAAAATCCTGAGATCACGCATTTCCTTCGGAAGGGAAGTAAAGAAGTCGTTTGCCGGCTGCACGTTAAATAAGCCATGTGAGGCAAAATCTTGAGCAAAATCTGCAAAGCACGCCGTCCTGAAATGACCATGGCAATTGACAAAGACGTTAATACCAAACAAACCAAACTAAACTAATCCGCCATAATATCACATATTCTGTGAAAATTTCAACTGGCTACCTATTACCGCTATTACAGCCCTTAAAAGGTCGGACGGACGGATAGCGAAGGCTTAGTAATAGGGTCCCTTTGGGTACGGAACTCTACAAACAAAACAAAGAAAATTTCCTGGTTATTACAGTATTTAATATTGCGTAACTTGTCCTTTTGTGCTGGTAGGTTACTGCTTTTAACTTGGCAGACATATTGTTGACAAGCGCAGAATATTGATCCACAGTACGAGATGCCCCTATCCACCAGGATTCTGGATTGACCGTGCCAGGAATTGTCTATGTGGCACGATTTTGTTGAGTCTGTCTGGCCGCCTCGATCACTTGACTTAGCATCCTGCGATTTTTTGTGTAGGAATACTCCAAGGATGTTGCCATAACTACTGGACGATTCGAAGGAACGCATCTCTAATACAGTGGAGCTGATAATGGGACGTTTCTGGAAAAAATGGACTATATTTTCTCCACTTCTGATGTGACACCCAGATTGCTCGTATCCAACACATGAAATGTCCTTATGAAACTTTGAAATGTTTCACGTACAGTGCTTTTCATAAGTTTAGAAAGTAATTCGTGTCATAGCTGACATTCAATTTCTTGAATATTTCCTGGTTGAAAAAATTATTTGATTGAAACAACAAAAAATGCATAAAACATACAGATAATAATCGTTTAAATGATATTTTTATTTAACCAAAACATCTGATTGGTGGGGAGGGGGAAATAAAAAGAAATTCATACCATCATTTCAAAAATTTAGAAATATGTCAATCCTATTTTAAAAGTTTAGAAATATGTAAATTTTTTGGTCAAATCCATTAATTTTTGAGGGGTTTTTCCTATTAGAAAACTTCATTTAGTCCAAATAATAGGAAGTGCATGTCATCTCCGTTTATCTGAAAAATTTGCTGCTAAAGCTTTGAGAGAACGGGAAAACATTAAATAATATTGCTGTTCAACTAAAGCAAACCGAATCATCTACAGTATTAGCAAGTGACTGAAAACTATTAGAGAGAATGATGGAACTATATTCCCAGCACAATGAAGAAGTGGAAGTTCAAGCTAAACGCCACAACGCGAGAACAGAAAACTTCGCCAGATTATGGAAAACAATCGTTTTACATCAGCCAATTCTTCAATAACTACAACGTGAGTAAGGCTTGGTAGTGATAACCAACATAAAACCTATCAAAAAACCACATCTGAACATTAAGCAACGTCTACATTGGGCGTTAGAACGCAAGGATTGGACAACGACAGAGTGAGAAAACATTGTGTTCAGTGATGAAAGTATGTTTTGCTTAACTTTGGAAATCGAGCAGTGAGAGTTTTTCATCCCAAATGCGTTAAAAAGGTTCAAAAGAGCGCGTGAAGTAGATGAGCAATCAAGGAAAACAGCACTTTGGTGTGTTCTTTTTCATGAAAAACTACCAAAACTTGAATTTGAGTTGAAATCACTTCTCTTTCTGAGATCTTCAGTTTGGAGCAAAAAGGGGCAAAACAGCGCATGAAGTTGCCAAGGTAAGGAAGTTTCCCACCTAAGCAATGATATGGGGCTGCATAACAGCAAAAGGTCCCGGACATATGTACATTCTCAATAAAAGTGTGTATAATGAATCTACATTGAACTCTTGGAACTTTTCCTTATACCAACTGTTGAAAATTACTTTGGTGATGAAGATGCTGTTTTTCAGCAGGATGCTGCATCATGTCACGTCTCAAGCAGGACGAAGACTTGGTTACAGGAACAAAGAGTGAAGTGTTTAAACTGCCCCCCTGCTAAATTTTACTGATTTAAACGCGATTGAGAATTTTTGGGGGAAGATGAAAAAGTGCCTTGAAAAGGTTCCAATACGTACAAAAGAAGACATAAAGAATTATGTCAAGGTTTTATGATCACAAATTACATCCTATGACTGCAAAAACTTAATTCATTTGATGCCGCGAAGAATTCGAGCGGTAATCAGATCCAAGGTTACCCATTTGTTCTATTTGAAAGTTAATTGACATCAGTTTTATGTATATTTTTATGACCTTTCTAAACTTCTGATATGAAACAGGGACATTTCTAAACTTTTGAAATGATGGTATGCATTCTTTATATCGCGCCCGCCGCGGGGGGGGGGGGTTGGGTGGAGGAGAAAATATGATTTACACGATTATTATGAGTATGTTTATTTATATTTGTTGTCTCAATTAAAAAAATTTTGAACCATGAAAAATTCAATAAGTTGACAGTTTGTTATAACACTGATAACTTCCTAAACTTATGAAAAGCACTTATAGTTAAATAAGTCTAATATTGCAATGTCATAGGCTTTGTTACAGGTAGGAATGTTGGAATAACTGAGCAAGTGATCTAATTTTGTGTTTTCTGCAGGACATCAATTGAACATTTGTCGCTATAATATTGCTTTATTACACTTGTTCATTTGTGTGTACTCACAATCTGCAACATTGCAATATTCCCTATGAGACCGGACTCTTGGGACATCCTGTATTGCAATACTTCAACATTAAAATTCAAACGTGGTTTATAAGATTGAGAGACAGGTGAGTTCTATTGGAATACAATTTCCATTCGCGAGTAAATGTTTAGTTTTAAATTACCAATAATAAAAGTAGGTCAAGTATTGTTTACTTATTTATTGGGTTAGTGTGTTATTTAGGAAAAGAAACCATTCTTTGTTAATCAACTCGAGAAATAAATATATATTTTCCTCAAGTGTCATTATAAATATAAACTATGATAAAAAAAACATTGTCTACTGTTCTACGTTATTGCCATTTCAAGGAATTTTGCCGAAAGCTAATTCTTGTTTAGCAGAAAAACTTTCTAATTCAGAATCCATGTTGTGTGAAATTGAAAGTCACTCTAATTTACTAGGAAAAAATTTTTTTCTCGACAATATTGAATTCAATTTATTTCCTGAACCAGCTGATTGCAACAAGTTTCACCTAAAAAGTTTAGGAACAAGGAAAACTTCAAACACGATCATTCCAATCATGCTTTGCACAGTTTGGGATTTTTTTAGAAGTTACTTAGAACTTATATGTCTTTAATTTAAATTTAAGCTAAAATCATTTTAAAATTTGTTAATGAATTTGAATAATTCCAAAATGATGTTTCCTGTTTAGGCTAATTCATATTATCTTCTTTTTGTTAATTTTTTTTTCCATTTTATTCATCCGGAAGTAAGAAATACTGATAATCAGAAGCGACTATTTCCCCCCGCAAATTAAGACTCTCTTCCGCTTTCTTTCCTTTTAATTTTTTCTTAATTCATTTGTCTCCTTAGTTTCCCCCTTCTATTTTTTGCTTGTAGTAATGATTTCCCTTATATTCTATCAATAAAAATAATCTGAAACTCCTATCCTATCTATTCCCACGCTTTTTTCTCTTTAGGCAGAAACAAAAAATACATGGAGGTAAATATGCAGGTGATTATGAATAAATAGTTAAATAGAGGAAATGATAGAAGTGATGGTAAGTTGAAATAGAAAATAAACTCAATAATAAGCTGAAGTTATAATTTCGACGTCATCTTAGATTATTGCAGTCATCCTCCTAAAATATGGGGCTATTTCAAAGACAGGTGTTTGCAACTCATTGGGAAGAAGAATTACTGACACAAGAATTGTTGCAAAAAACACGGCACAAAATTGAATATCGCTTAGACGTTTTCCGGGAAACAAAGGGTGCACATTTAGAAGTGTATTGACCTTGTAAAAAAATCTTCCTCAGTTAGTCTTTCTATTATGACCAACTTATGTAATTTAAATACTGTCGTTTCTTTGTAATATAATTTTGTAATGTTGGAAAGACATTTTGGCCACCCTATATACTGTAAGGTGTATCGTTTTGAAGGATGAAATTCAGCTTCGTTTGATTGGGGATAGGCTACACATATTCTCTCAAAAGGATTACGGTGTTATATAAGTGTGTTTTAAAAAGATGTGGCCACTTTGTTTTCTTGTTCTAAAGAAGTTCTAAGAAACCAACGAGGAATGAAACATTTTTATTCAATATTATAGTTAACATCCTTTATGTTAAGGTGCAATATGAATTTTTCCCCAGTAAATAAAAATAAAGCGAAACAACAATGATTTTTGTACTATATTGAGTGTTTCAAAAAAGATATGGCCATTCCAGTTTAATAGCCAATAAAGCCTTAAGATAAGATTGAAAGTTCTGACATCCATGCTGTTGACGAGCTTCTGAAGCACAGAGAAGTCAATTTGTTCCCGAGCAAGAATGATGGCGTCCTTCAGTTCCGCAGTGTTCTGGTATTTCTTTCCTGAGCATACATCGCCCGAACTAAGATGTCCCAGAGGTTCTCCATCGGATTCAAGTCTGTGGATATAACAGGCCACTCTATGACATGTATTCCATTTGCCAGGAATCATTTCCAGATTGTTGTAGCGGTGTATATGCTTCCATTATCTTGCTGAAAGATCCAGAAAAGTCCATCCAAGTGGTCAGCAAATGGCAATAGATGGGTTTCCAAGAGTTCTTGGTAGTTGGTTGCCTTCATTTACCACCGAGATTGGTTTTTTCCTTAATATACGAACGCACCTCATACAATGATGATCCTCCATCCTGCTGCGTTTCGAAAAGAATTTTCCCTCGTTTCGTATAACATGCCAGTAGAAAGGATTCCCTTTTCGCCCATTTAAATTAAATTTTTTCTCATCGCTAAACAGGACTCTGGGACAGACAATATTCCAGGCAAACTGCTCTCTTGCCCATTGGAGTCTTTTCGTTCTGTGTGTTTTCATCAGATGAGGTTGCTTGTTCCTTTTCACGTACCTCAAAAACTGACTTCGTTGAGCCACCCTATATAATGTGGACTTGCTAACGTTGATGTTGGGATCACGAGAAGGCTACCCAAGACTTTTCCACCTGCACGGAGTTTTCTTACCATTCCCCTTTCTTGTATTTTTGAGAGTTTTCGTGGTCTCCCACTCGATTTCTTCACACCGTAAAGTGATCAAAGCTTCAAAAGTTGTCTACTAGTTGTTACGCGGGCTTCGCCCGCCCGCGCCATCTGTTGAGGGGAATTACAAAGCAAAAGCAGATAATTTTAAATGAAAACCCCAGAAAGTGGGAAAGGGGGGGGGAGGGGTCGTAGGGGGCTGATTTTTGGCGATAGAGCAGGTCCTTTATTGATCAGCCTGCCCTGAAAATTTCAAGTCGCTAGCTCAAACCGTCTAGGAGGAGATAGAATTACAGATAAATAAATAAATGCACGCAAGAGTTTTAGTATATATAAAACGAGAGTCCGTGTTCTTTCAAAGCATTAATTTGCCTTAGGGTCTCCGATTTGTCTGAAACTTTATCAGGGTATTCTAGTGAATAAAATATAAGGCATGCATAGATTCGTTTTCCAGAAAAAAATATACAATGTATTTTAGTTATAATTAATTATTAAAGTTAACAAAATTTCGCGCATTTCATCTTATAAAGCGAAGAATATCTCTGGTTATATTCGTCGTAGGAAAATATCGTATGTCAAATAAGCCCATTCGTCTTAAGGGTGCGTTTGTGTCGGCACATGCGCAGAAATTTGTTTGGTGGTCAATTACTCCTAACAACGTACTGAAAACCATGGAGAGTTTCACTGACTCATATTTGGCTCAAAAATTTGAATCTTCTGCCCAAATTATCGTTTGAATTTATTCATCAATATGTAACAAAGATCGTCTTAAAGCAGGATCGTGCTAGTAAACACTTTTCTGCCGGCGAGGTTCAAGTTAACCTGGGCTTGGGCTTCAGATTCAGCTTTTAATGCTTGTTTTTGAAACTGAGCATCCTTTGATAAACAAATAAAACACGATTCTTTAATACTGTTCCCTATAATTACAGATCTCATACGTGAAAGCACACTTACATTCTCCAGCGATCTTCTCAGACGTCTGAGACCGATCTGCTGATTCTTTATTCACTTCATCTATTTTTCCCTTATGCAGGAAAATAGTAGAAGCATAGTCGATCCACTTCCGAAACACAATCTTGCCAGAAACAAAGTGTTCAGAACATATTCTGGGCGAATCGTTCGAAATCCAATCCTTTCTGTTAATTACTCGAACAGCAATTACTCAAGCTGATTGGAACAACAATTACTCAAGCTGATTGGAAACTAATAAAATCGAATATTTGATCCTCTTTTATGTCTCCTGTGACAGTTATAAACACAGCGGGTAGCAGGCATCTTTTTAACGAATCCAAATATTTTTAACAGTAAAAATAACAGTTAAAAGTCACTTTGATTACAAGGCAAACAGCATGCGTTCCAGAATGCATCAAAACAACTTGATCACGAAATAATTATTTGCGCATGCGCCGACACAAGAGCCACCCTTAAGACGAACTCCCTTATTGAAACTAAAATGAATCACTTTTTTCTTTAATTTACTTTATGGACTTCAAAATAAAATATGAGGGGGAAAATGCATTTTAATTTGATAAAATCATATATTAACCTGAAAACGATGCTCTAAAATTATTCAAAAAAATAGAATTCCCTCAAATCCATAACACACTGAAATTACTGGATGGAATTCTAAATAGTTCAATCGGTATTAAATTAATTATGAGGTCAAGTGCGCTGCTTTGAAGTGTAAGCAGGAGCCAAAGTACATCAATGGCTCAGGCGACGATCTTACGAGGCATGTTTTTTAAGTAAGTACCGTTTTGGAATTAAAAAAAGACGTGCAAAGATATCGCAATAATTTTATTTTTACATGAAAGCCTGTACCTTAATCTACTTTTCTACATAATTTCCGTGAATATTGAAGCACTTGTCATAACGTGGCACCAGTTTTTGAATACCCTCCTCATAAAATTCTGCCGCCTGACTTGTTAACCACTGTATCACAAATGTTTTGACTTCGTTATCGTCTTGAAGACGCTGACCACCCAGGTGTTTCTTCAAGTGCAGGAACAAATGGTAGTCGCTGGGCGCCAGATCAGGGCTGTATGGAGGATGATCTAGAGTTTCCCATTTAAAAGATTTGATGAGATCTTTGGTCCGATTAGCCACATGTGGACGGGCATTGTCATGCAGCAAAACGATACCCTTACTCAACTTGCCACGTCTTTTGTTCTGGATTGCACGACGCAGATTGTTCAATGTCTCACAATAAGACGCTGCATTGATTGTCTCATTACGAAGCAGAAACTCCACTAGCAATACTCCTTTTCTGTCCCAAAAAACTGTGCACATGATTTTCCGGGCAGAAATTGTTTGCTTAAACTTCACTTTTTTGGGTGATGATGAATGTCGCCATTCCATGGATTGTTGTTTCGATTCTGGTGTGACGTAGGCCACCCATGTTTCGTCACCAGTAACAATTTGGTCTAAAAAATCTTCACCTTCATTGTGGTACCGCTCAAGGAAAGTCAATGCACTGCCTAAACGTTGGGTTTTGTGCAAATCCGTCAACATTTTTGGAACCCAACGTGAACACAATTTCCGGTAATTCAAGTTCTCGGTCACAATGCGATACAAAACACTACGAGAATATTGAGGATAGCAGTCGCACAATGATGAAATTGTAAAGCGTCTGTTTTCTCTCACCTTTTCGTCCACTTTCTGCACCAAATCTTCATTAACGACCGAAGGACGCCCACTCCGTTCTTCATCATGCACATTTGTGCGGCCATCTTTAAATGCTCTCACCCATTTCCTTACCATTCCATCACTCATAATGTTTTGTCCGTACACTTCACAGATCTCACGATGAATATCGATCGGTTTTACGCCTTTAGCACTAAGAAATCGTATAACAGCCCGTACTTCACAATCGGCGGGACTCACGATTGTCGGAGGCATCTTAAACACTCAGTAAACAACGTATACAATGAAGAATCATACTGTAATGACGTCAGTGCGTAGACAAGAGATGTAGTTAACCAGCGCGCATGCGCGGAACGCCGACCGTAGCGCTGCGGCGGCGGAATCGCAAAACGGTACTTACTTAAAAAACATGCCTCGTAGAAGCGACGATCACGTCATAAGCAGTTAACACTTTTATTTTCTATACTTTTAAAAGGAATTCCACTTTGAAATTTGGGTGGCCATTAGAACAAACAAAAAAATATGCTACAGATTTTTAATATGTAGTTTTAACTTAATATTTTCAAAATTAATGTTAAACTTATGTTAAATAAAATTTTTTTTAACTTTAACTATATCTTTACTTAATAAACTGAAAAATAAGCTTTAAAATGAGCTATGAACGAAATCAGTACGACGTACAATTTTAGAGAAACATGTGTTTATTGAACACTTTAACCGGCTAATTTCTGTAAATTTGACTGCGAATATTTTTGTAAGAAATTATGTTAGATGAAAATTAACACTGTGGGGTTACTTACTTTGATGTAGGGAATGTATAAAAAAAGTTTGAGACTGTTATCAAAATGTAGTGTTTTTAGGAGTTTCGTTTCACGTAGAATCCCGAAAGAGCTTTTTTCCGACCTCTTCCCCTCGTAATATAAATACTCAAAAGCACATTTTTATTTCGCTTTATTTTTATTTATTGGGAAAAAATTCATATTGTACCATGACACAAAGGTTGTTAACTATAATATTGAATAAAAAATGTTTCGTCCCTCTCGTCCCGCTTTTTGGCGCCACTGGCTAATTAGTGATTAAGAATTACGTCACTAATAATTGAATTGAGAATTCTTAAAATGATCGTTATGCTCATGCGGCATTTTAATATCATCCCACTTAAAAGTTTGTTGATTCCTACACTTGCAATTTCTACTCAAAGCCTAGCCCGCGTTTTAATAATACGTTTTGCATGCCCAAGACCTATTTCATTCACTACGAAGCCTGCCAAGATATACAGTTTAATAATAATGATGTGTTACATTAAAACAGAGCCAGCGAAATAGCAAAATTTCCTCCTAATGACATAGGCCAAAATCTCTGCACTCGTGAACTATGGATGATGCGAGATGGATGATGCCTTTGAAACTGTTCAGTAGTGAAAGATTCGAGGAAGCGAATGTTTTATTTTCCTATCGAGGAAAGGAAAGAGGATAAAAATTTTATTGTTTTGAATACGTGATTACTTTATTTATTTTATGATTTTAAATTTTCAGTCTTTTTGAAGTCCTAGAGCAAACGCGATGATAATTTTGATGCGTTGCATAGATAAGTTTGATATTTTTTAATTTTTTAAGCATTTCAGAATCATTCCTTCCAAGTTTCCGTTTTGTTAATTTTCATTGTAAGAGTTACGACATTTGCAGGTTTGGCATATAGCCAAGACAGATGTAGGAAATCACCTCTCTGCCACCTGCATCATTACAAAATTAACAACGATTGAATAATACATGCATATCGCAGTTCTATGGACTGGGGAAGATAAGTTTATAGTTGTGCCACTGTTTATGTAGTGTAAAAAAAAGTGCAATGCATAGTTTTAAATAATAAATTGTGCTATTAAAAACTTATAATTTTTCTGTATTGTAATTTCTAATTGCCATTAGAAGCAAATAAACATTTTCGCACATGACATTCTCGTGACATCTGGAGCAAAACAAACGAGATGATGCATTCCCTCCATAAAGATGGCTATTTGTGATAGGACTAAGACACTTCCGTTGCTTAATGACGATTTAATGAAATAGCCTGGTTTTAACTTTATCTATAAAGTGCATTAACATAGTTGGAAATTAGAGCAGTAGTGGATGAGCACATCTTGTTTACAATTTGCTACTCATAAACAACATAAACATTGATTAATTATTACTTTCTAAGTTAACAGTTACTTTTCAGAAAAGACATCCAATCTTTTTGTAAAATAAAGAATGAAAATTAAATTTATATTCCGAATTAATATATGTCACTATCTCAAACACCTTAATTTCATTTCCTTTATTATGTTGTTTTTTAACATATATTTTAAAACGTGCTAGAATTAACGTGAGTTTGAATTCATCGTCTAGTGTTTTTATGCGAGATAACTTTCATCTTCGCATATTTACGTCTTAAAGATTTTAATTACATAAGATTATACTATGTTTTCATGCTTTATGGGTGCGGGATACTTTTAATTAAAAATAAAAATATGTTGTTGTTTTTTAAGATTATTTATTAATCTAGTTTAATTATTATTTAGCTAAAAGATGTCCAACTTTTCGACGGCGACAGATAAGACACAGTCTTACCTAGTAAATGAAAGTGGCCGTATATGATGGCAATGCATGGTATCCAAAAAGTCCGGTTTCACAGTCAGAGAATATTGTGCGTGTGTACTATAAAAAATTTAGATTTTTGAAATTCTGATTTCGGATTCTTTAAGACCATCAAAAAATGGAATAGGAATATCTCTGAGATCTACCCTCTATCTATTTGTCTTCTTCGATAACATTGGGTTCAAAATTTTAAAATTTCTACACTTTCAGTGCCTTTATCTCCTAAACGGTTAGATCAATTGAAAAAACATCAGGAAAAAAAAGATTTCTCAAGTATTGTGTTCAATCTGAAAATAACATTAAAATGGGTTTTCATTGCACATTTCAAAGTCGACTTCGAAAATGGCGTTTTATTTTTTTTTTTTTTTTTGGTACTCACATGTCAGTCAGATTTGTATTTTAGAAGTTAGCTATTGGTTCACTTTAGATGAAACACCCTGTATATAGAAAATTTTACTTGAAAACAAAATTTAAAGGAAAATCAATAAGTTACAAAATTTATTGACTGTCAGTTATAATTCTAGACGATAATAAGAAAATAATTTTAAAATTTCAGCCGAATTTTAGAGGAAGCGTTACTCAATTGATAGGGCCGACAGGGCTAACAAGGCAGATTTAGTAGCAGACGTCAAAGTTTGCCGTACTTTTCTAACCTAGAGCTTTATATCGAACTAGAGTTCCTGTAAGTAAAACGAATAATGACACACCGCCATTTTGGGTGTATATGGCAGCCATGTATAATGTTATCTATGGGAAAAACTGCAAGTTTGATTGAATTTTTGTAATTACGAGGGAAAATAATTCTGTTTCTAAAGATGTATGGAAATTCATTACCAAATGAAAATTGTTAAAAAATATTTTATTTAAGTGTGAGATGGATTTCCTCCGAAAAATTGCATGAGAAAAACTGCTCTCTTTTGAACATCACTTTGCTCAGTTACATAATCAATAATTCCATACAAATGCTTAGGCTGTATTTATTTAATTTCTGAAAGCAATAGCTATTACAAATTGTTAAATTTGCACTTCTGTTAAATATTTTCTTCTTATTCGATTTTGGCTGTCTAGAGAGCACGTAATTTAACACTGTGTTAATTGAAATTTGAAGGGGAAGAATCTGTATATACCTGATTAATTTTGAAACTGGAATTGTTAGTTTCAGAGTATGGATGAAAATGATGAAAGGATGATAATGAAAAGGGAAAAACAAAAACATCCTTGCCTTCGGCTGGATTCGAACCCGCGTCTTAACGCTCTTGGCCATCAAGCCAGCTTGTTAAATATTTTATTGCAAATTTATTTTAAAAATTCAATTCAACTAAAAATAAGAACTTGTAAAGTGATAAATGATGTGAGAAATCTGATATTTTTAATATCACAGTTTTTACCGTTTTAAGATCATAAAAATTCATTCTTTACGACGTTCGTGAATACCTGTAAATACTGAGAGCATCCATTTTGTGGGTTGTCACGTGATTTAATAAACGGCTTTAATTGGCTGAATTCGCTTTCCATAGGAAAGAATGGAGTGTCATTACTCGTTTTACTTACAGGGACTCTATATCGAACCAGTCCGCGGCGCCCTCCGAGAATAAACCCTACAATGTTCTTACTTTACATTGTTCTCCGTATCTGGAAGCCATTAAGCGCAGTTTATAATTGTGTTTATGTACATGTATATATTTCACCATCCGCCAATTGAACCTTTGAGGAACATTGATCTAAAGCCTAAATATTATTGGCTTTTATAAAAGAGTGAGAGGAGAAAAAAAACAAATTGACTAACTGTTTTAATGGAAATTAAACAATGTATAAATCGTTAGTTATGATTTTTTTCCATATGTAGAACAAATAAATGAAAATAATTAGATATAAATTAAAATGTTTTTTGTATGGAATGAATACTCAACAGTTCGAATAGTCCGATGATATGATCCGATGATCTCAGGATGCTCACTATAATATTTCATCTGATGTTGAACAAGAAACAAATTGATATTTCTGTGAATGAGATATAATTTGATTTCAATAGTTATCTTAAATAATTGTATACTGTATTTATTATCTAATTTATCTTTTATTATATTTTACCCAATTCCATCACAAATATAATTATGTATTGTATTTCATTTTATTTCATCATTAAAATTTCTAAACTAAACTTTCCGGTCGAAATTCCTCAAATGTAAAATTGTTAAATCTGATTGTTTTTTTATTAAGTAGCGGAAGAATGAAGCTACTTATTGTTTTCACAATGTCCATCTGTCTGTCCGTCCGTCCGTCCCGTCCATAATTTCCGCATTTTTTAAGGTAGAAAGTTGAAATTCAGAATGTAGCTTACTATGAGCATGTGCACCTTCACTATTTAATTTGGTTTTGATTGGCCCACTGGGGTCGGATTTTCGGGGGCGGAAATTAGAGGGGACCAAAAGATCTACGCGTATTTATGCATATAAAGGAATGAAATTTGGTATGCAGATTCCTCTAAGCAAGATCAACATTACTGTAAAGTTTGGGCAAAGGCGTCCCAATAGGGTCGGAGTTGTGGGGGTGGCAATCACTTGGTCTTAAGAAATTTATGGCAACATATAGGGTGTGATATATCATTCAATCGAAAATGATGAGAAAAGAAAGAAGATAGGATTCTTTTATATTTTCTAAATACAAGGTTCAAGAAAATCAATTTTTGATTTAAAAAATGGGGGGTTAAAAAGTGCAGATGAAGGAATAAATAAAAAATAGATGAAATCAGGGCTTCCGCTACTTTCCGATACCTTCTTCGGGAGGCTTAATTTCTTGTTATACAGGGTGATTATAAAGTCACTATACATTTTGGTGAAAACTCCGTTTTATTGCAGCAATTGCAGTATGCATCAACCAGATATCATACCAGGATACATTCTTAGTAAATTTCAATGTGTCCCCCTTGCACATCCCGGCACAGCTCCCAGCATTCCACCGTGGCCCGGAAAACATTGCGCAACATTGCGGTGTAATGTCCTCCACTGCGGTTGTAATTCGTTGTTTCAGCTGCGCAATGGTGCGTAATCCTGACCTGGTATACCTTGGACTTGATGAAATCCATGGGGGTCAAATTTGGGAACTGTGGAGCCCATAGTCTTGGCAAGCCCCGACCAATCCATCTGCCTGGGAATGCGCGATTTAGGTAGTCCCAACGATGTTGGCCAAATGGGGTAGTACCCCAACCTGTTGGAACACAACGGTATCCTAGATCCTTCATCTCGCAACTGTGTCTCCAGGAATTGCTCCAACATGTCGAGGTACACGGTACTATTGATAGTCCCCTCAGCAAATATGAAGGGGCCATAGACCTTTGACTGTGTAACTCCCATACACACATTCACTTTGGGTGTGTTTGGGTGTGCAAATAAATCAAATTCGTTAATGATTTCACCAAAATGTATAGTGACTTTATAATCACCCTGTATTTTATAATGTGAACCTGATTCTTTGTCCAAAATTGTATTATCAATCATTGCTCGAAGATGTAGTTATGAGTCAGCGATAACAAAATTTCATGAATTCAGTGGCGGATTATAGAATAGGTGAAATTTCCAATTGGCTTCTAAGAGAGCTCTGCGATGAATTTATCTAAGATTTTTGTCTATATTTATTTCTAAACACACACCAAATTAGGGCATGAGCAAATTTTTCTCTCGAGGCCGGTCGGAGGTTAATCCATCGCTGCAGGTATTGCTTATTTAGAAATATCTTATGCAAGAGTCCATTAGTTGATATTTGCTTATCATTATTAAACCTCTGAAAACTGAATATACACGTAAATTGAACATAAAAATATTTTATTAATTAAATTAAAATTTACTTAATTTTACTATTTTTTTCAAATTTATTTTAATTCTCGTATATGAAGAAAAGAACTTCATTCCTCAGCGTAGAGAATTTATCACCAGAGACAAGGATTTAATCTAAGAATCTGACTATGAAATATAGAGTGGTAAGACCCAAAAAAGCTGACGTTTCAGATATAGCAAAACATAAATATGATAATATATATAATTTACTACTGTTTATAATATAGTAGCCAGGGCCGGACTAATACCTTTAGGGGCCCTAAGCACTACACACAATTCTCAGTATAAATTCTGTTTTTCTGAGAATTCGGGGGCCCCTATTCACATGCTTAGTCTATCGGGGCCCTAAGCACGTGCTTAGTCTGCTTATGTATAAATCGAGGACTGATAGTAGCTATAGGAAGGGCATTAGAAGACGCCTCATATACAGACACAATAGGAGGGAAAAGGAAAGTAGGGCTTAGAGAGAGGAGAAGGGAGCCAATGGGAAGTCCTGTATTGTGCCTGTGTATAAGGCGTCTTTTAATATTATTATATTTATTTTTGCTTTTACAAACGACAGTCTTTATCCGTAAAGTCAGCTTTTTTCAGGGTCTTACTAATTTTTGTTTTATTCCCGGATTTTTGTGTCTCGTTCTTCCTTTCTTCTAAATCCGTCATTCATTCGCAATCCAAAAAAAGTAAGTGACTTTATCTGGAAATAAAAACACCTAATAATTCAAAAATATATATACAGTCTGTTTACATTGAAGTGATCCACCCAAATATCTGCCGATTTACTAAAATTGTCAACAATCGGTTGATACAATGCTATATGAAAGTGAGGACGCGCAATCTGATGCTTACGTCAAATTTGATATTTAACCTCTTTAAGGAATGAAATCATAACGTAACCTTTTAGCTGTGTATGCAAGATACAATAAAAGTGGCAATGGAAAACTTGTAGAACACACCTTGATTACTCCGAAATTACCATTTTTAATTAACTTATTTCTTTATTTCACAAGGAATTTTACAGAAAATGTTCCATTTGGTTACCATCTAAAGTAAAACAAGGTTTTCTTTTTTTTTGGAGGCTATGTGAAAGATGCTGAGTATCAAACTTGGATGAGTTGAAAACCCAAATTCAATGCGCATGTACAAACATTTCTCGAACAACATTTACTAATGTGTATGAAAACCAGGTGTTATGATTTCAATAATGCGTTGCTTCAGAAGAAACCAAATTGAAAATTTTCTGTAATTTTTGGTGAAATAAAGAAATAAATTATGTAAAAATGGTGAGTTAGGATTAAACAGTGTATTCTACAAGTTTTCCATTGCTACTTTTGTTCTATCTTTCACGGTTAAAAAGTTACGGTTATGATATGACCCCCAGAAAAAGGTCAAAATTGAATTTGACGTGAGCATCAGATTGCGCATCCTCATTTTCCTATAGCATTTATTAACAGATTGTTGACAATTTCAATAGATTTGTAGGTACTTGAGTGGATCATTTCAAAGTAAACACCCTGTATATAGAAACTATAAGATATAAACTACTTATAAAGTATAAAATATAACTGTAAATATAAAATACTTTTTTCATAGTGATTTCGAAATTGGTATTATTAAGACTTCAAGAAAAAAAAACACTTCCAGCAACATTGGTGACTTTATTTTAATTAAATTACTAAAAAATTTTTTGTTCAATTCTAGGAGATTTAATAATAATAAGCAAATATTTATATTTATTAAAAAAACTAAAATTATTTTACAGCAATACCAGACCCATAATGGGATTTTATTGTAAAGACTTCATGCCCGCGACTTCATCTGCGTAGATGTTTAAAAATTCTAAACCGAACATAGAGTAAAAAAAAAGTTGGAAAATATGGAAATTATTACATGTATAGGTACTTGAATATAACCTTTGTATAATACAATACAATACAAACTTTCTTACAAAGAACATAAAATAGAATAAAAGAGGTAAGCTAGCACGTGTATTATCACTTAAGGTTTAGCTTAATTTGCCGTTTATTTAAAGGATTTCGTTATAAACAACGTTTTCCGTTTTTCACATAGAAGCTGCTATGAACAGAATATCTGCGCTAGTAACCCGAGAGCAGGATACATATAATTGTCCGTGCGAGAAGCAGCTGGTTCTGAGATCGAGGCCAGCGGCCCGGAGTATCTGCCCCTGCGACTTCCGAAGGATCATAGCAAAACAGATGCTGGCTGGAAATGAGGGGTATATGGGGTATGAAAACTATCTCACCAGCACCACAGCCCATTAAGATCTCCGCTTCAATAATATTATTATTAGTTTTCTGCAAAGCTAATTACAGAGCGAAAGGACTGCTTCCTCTGTTGCCTTTCCACTCTTTCTCAATAGTCTGCTAGCTCTCCACTATCTACAGTTAATGCTCATTTTTGGAGATTTTCAAGAAAATGTTAAGTTCTAAGAACTATCAATTCTAAGAAAACTCCGAACAACAGGAATTCCATGCATTGTTACAAATTCATTTTTTTTGTTTTATAATTCGTAGAGTTAGGATGGAATCTTCATTACATGGTTTAATGAACGTTATTTATATAGCACAAACTTTGCCTTGCATTGTTGGTCTTTAGATGTATATTGTTGGTGTATTGCGTGTTGATACCATTGTTGATACAAACACGACGGGCATATTATTTAGAAACGATGCCTTGCATTGTTGGTCATGAGATACCACTCATTAATATGCCCTGCCATCACTATAAATATAGATTACTATCGATAATTATTATTTTTTCGAAATTTAAGGTGGATAGTGACCTTCCTCTTGCTTTGAAAATCAAATTTCATCAAGATCGAAAAAACTGTATAAGATACAAACAAATCCACAAATAAACGTTCTCCTTTATATACAGGGTTTTTAAAAGGTATAATCCAAACTTCACACACAGATAGGAGGCATGAAGGTGAACAAATTCTGTTAATAAATGATGAGTCGGAACTCAATCATTGCCAAAGTAAAGTTAGAGGGGGGGGGAGCAGTAATCACAATACACATGAAAACACATGAGTAAGTATGCACTGTGCACACGTTTATTATGGAACTTCGAATCCATTGAAGCTTTACAAAAGATGCTCAAAATTTGAGCCAGCCATAGCCTCACATGCATGGTATCTGCGCAACTTGGACTCCCGTATGCGGCCAAAGATTCAGGGCATTTCTCTGATATCGTCAGAAGCAACTGCGATGCGAGCTACCAGATCTTAAATGCTTGTCATAGGTGTTCGGTACACAACTGATTTCATGTGGCCCCCAAAAAATCCTTGCCAAAGAACTGCAACCTGTTTGTGTTGCGTCATCATTTGCATGCTTTATCACTTGTCATTTGCTCCCCCATTAACTTAACAATGGTTGAGTTCCAATCCCTCATGTATTAACAGAATCTGTTCACGTTCGTCTGTGTGTGAAATTTGGATTATACCTTTTGAAACACCCTGTATATAATGATTACCCATATTTGAAAAACGTAAACTTTCCGTTTGCATGAAAACTAGAGCCAATGGAAAACTTCATTGCTATATTTGAATTCAGCATGTGAAATTCATTAGGAAATAGCACATTTCCATTTCCGAAACTTAAAAAAGTTGAAAAATTATAGAACAGTGTTGATTGTCTATTAGATTGTCACTTTCAAATAAACGTGATTATAATATTTAACGTATTTTTATATATTTTGAAACCTATCTTAAGCATACTTATATAAAATATAAGATAAAGCAGCAATGACTTTCTCTAAAGGAATACAAAAATGAATTGTCAATGAGAAAGGAAATGGAAGTAGGATAACAATATAAACATAAACTCTCAATTTCCTAGAAGAAAAGTGATAAGTAATAGTTCCTCCAGGGTTGAAAGTCCGCTAAATTCAATCGTTATCATTTTAAACTGATTACATCGAAACGATCCATGTGTTTGACGTCTTCGAAATTAAAGTCGTCGGGGTCGAGCAATTGACCTCTATGTTCGCTCATTATCTTTTCATTGAAATTTTATTATATAGGCATAAGGATTTTCTAAGTGAATATAATATTTTTCAGGGACAGTTAGCGAATTTTTCAAGATTATTTTAAAAACATTGCACCCTGACTGCGCTTGAAAATAATTGATAAGAAAAGTTTAATCGACTTTACTCAATGGGTTATATAATATTTTTTATCTAAACTTTTGAAATAAAAAAATTGTTTAATATTGGCTTGGCGTGTATTATTATTATTATTATTTCTTAAAAGAACATTGCTATAGAGCGTGGAAGAAAACTGGGTGCAATTGAACTGAGGCTATTTGAATGAGTTGCCTAGAACAGAAGTTATTTTAAAAAAATATTTTTTAAGATAGATTACATAATTATAATCAATTCTTTATTTAATAGATTATGATAAAATTGGGAACCATTATGTCAACGAGTTATCGCTCTTGACCCAGTTGTCGACTTAATGCTGTCACCTTTGCGTGTCGTCTTGGAACAACCCACGGCTTAAGTGCTGCGCAATTAGCGGAAAATAAGAAAGTTTGTTTTGATTTTTTAATTAAGGTAAAAAATTTTATATTTTTTTAAAGATTTATTTATTATATAACTAATTTTCATGAGAATTTTTTTAATAATCCAATTACTCATTTCCCACCTATAGAGTTTTCCCAAGTACATGCATCAGTGTCGCCATTGCAGCTATTTCTGTTCTCACTAAGTTGGGGGAAAAAAAATAAGAAACCGTCAATAAACTTTAACCCACTTTTTTTGGATATGGTCTAGTGGCTTCATCGAGGGCTGTTCCACCTCCTCCTCCTACTCCTGATTTTTTTAACTGTCTAAATACCGTCTGTGGAATGGATGATGAAGGAAAGCAGTTGGTCGGTTCGCCGGTCAGGGCCAGGTACAGCGTGTCGTTCCAGGAACATTTTACCGAAGTAACTCCATTGCTCGGAGCAGACGACACAGTTTCTCCGGCGACTTCGGCGGTGTTTGTTGAAAATGAGAGCTCTTTCGTGAATGACAACGACACTTTGACAAAGGAGAAGCAGAAGAGGTCCACAATCCCTTCGTACGGTGCCGTTGACGAGAAGAAGGATCGACGCCGGTGAGTCGAAGATTGCATCATATATACATATATAAATAATAATGTAAAAAATAATTAAGCTTATAGGGGTGCATATTTTTTGATGTGATCATTACTGATATCTAAGATTTTATTCTGACTAAACTGGACGTAATAATTTAGCTACGTGCTTAATCATAATTCATTTTTTTATTTGCTTAATTCTGCACGCATATTACACTCAATTCATTGATGTGTTTCAAATGTTATTAATGGAATGCAATATTGGCTCCCTATATGAATGGCTTTCACAGCTGTAGAGATTTTATAGGTATAAAAAATTAATGAGCTTACTACCGAATAAATATTCATTTTTGAGCGCTGTAAATTTTATTGAACGATCATTATACACTTTTAAGTATATTTCAAACCAAATGCAGTTTAATGAAATTAAGTATCCTCATTGTTTTTTTTAAATTTTTATTTTACAAGGATTACATTGCTGATCATTAGTTTAATGAAGCAGTGCTACTATATTACTTCCCAAAATACTGTATAAAGTTTTCGATCTTTTTTGATTTACTTTTCGCAATATTTAGAAATTATACACCCGCTCCGTTGATATACATTTTATTTATTTAATTATTTATTTATTTATTAAATGCTTATCCCATTGGCATAAGAAAATAAAAAGAATCAAAAGTTAATTTGGCTCTTCATTTTAGCGGTGATGAAATAATTAGAAATTAAGAGTCTATCATGTAAATTATAATTGCTACAGTCCAGACGTTTACATGCTTGGTATTGTGACAATGTAGACATATATATATATAGTCCCTGAAACCACCTACTAATTAATGTTATGTTTTACAATGAAGTATTCATTCATTAATAATTAAAATGAAATAAGGGCTTGGTAATACTAGTAATGATGGAATTTGACAAGACAATTGTTTCGCTGCCGTCTTGATCTCTATAGAATATTTTGGTTACTATAAGGATGAATAGTTAATTAACGAATTTGAATATTTCTAATTTTGGTGATAACAGTCAAAACTTTTCCATTGTAAAAAGATATAAAAGATATAACAATGATGATTATTAAATGATTAGCTGATATACTTGTGATGCTCGCGCTTTTTTTTTTTTTTTTTTTTTTTTTTTTTTTAAAGAAAGTTTGCAATATCTGGCAGAGTACTTTGAATTGAAGAATTTTATGTTTTAGGGTTTTAGCAGCATCTCGAGGTAGAGGTGCCGGAAACTGTGGACAACGATTAATCAACAAATAAAGGAGAAACCACTATTCCACAAAAAATTTTAATCCCACGGATGTACACCTCTGATCACCCACCTTGATAATGTACCCTTATGGGGTATATTATCCTCTGGGTGATCAGAGGTCTGACATCCCGCTGATGAAGGTACCTTTGCTACTGAAATGTACATCCGTGGGATTAAAATTTCTTTGTGGAATAGTGGTTTCTCCTTTATTTGTTGGTTAAGATATACACCGTTGAGAATAATTAATTCTAGATGTAGGTAAGCAGATATCATCGGCAATTCGAGTTAAGTAATTATGTCTATCCAGCTGCTTTCTACACGCGCACAGACTCTGTCTCCATAGGATTGTGCCCCCAAAACTTTGCTTGTACACTAAAAAAATATACAGAAGATTTTAAATCATAACATTCACTCTTCGACGCTCGCTTCATGCAACAATTAACTTCAGTACATCACCCTTATGTTGCTCCATCGAAAATCTCCAAAATTTTGCATAATCCACAGCTTCCTCTCTCCCGTCAGTAGAACAACCCCCAATCAAATCTTTCATCAGCCATTTCATTAGTAAAAAATGTCAACACTAATTGAAGAATTTTATTTTTTAGGGTTTTAGCACTATCTCGAGGTAGAGGTGCCGGAAACTGTGGACAACGATTAACCAACAAATAAAAGAGAAACGACTATTCCACAAAAAGATTTTAATTTCACGGATGTACATTTGAGTAGCAAAGCTACCTTCTTCAGCGTGATGTCAGACCTCTGATCACCCACCTTGATAATGTACCCTTATGGGGTATATTATCCTCTGGGTGATCAGAGGTCTGACATCACGCTGATGAAGGTAGCTTTGCTACTCAAATGTACATCCGTGGGATTAAAACTTCTTTGTGGAATAGTGGTTTCTCCTTTATTTGTTGGTTAAGATATACACCGTTTGAGAATAATTAATTCTAGATGTAGGTAAGCAGATATCATCGGCATTTCGAGTTAAGTTATTATGTCTAACCAGCTGCTTTCTAATAATAAATGGATTGGTTAAAATTAGCTGAACAAACTTGAATGAAGTAGATTTGAAAAACAGCTGGAATATGGAATAAAGCAAAGAAATGTGAAACAGATTGAGACATGCGTAACTTCATAAGGATACATAAGAACCATTTCTGTAGTTTTAACAATCTAGTCAGATTATGCGAAGTGGTAGTAGATCCCCAGAAAATAATACAGTAATATTGTGAGGAATGAATCGGAGAGTAATAAACAAGGAGTAGTAAGTGATGTGAAAGATACTGGAGTCTAGAAATCATACCTTGGTTCCTGTTAAGGTTGTTTAAGAGATTAATAACAAGTAAGGTTATGGCTGATAGTTAAACCAATATATTTAAAAGAGCTAGTAGTAGATTTAATGTAAGAGTCGTAGTAAATTAAAGGGTTAGTAAAAGTATTGCGTTTATTTATTTGATAGAAAAACATAAGTTTCGTGTTCTCGGTATTAAGGATAAAAGAGTTCTCCTCATTCCAACATTTTAATTCAGTAAGAACCGTATTGGTGATGCAATAAGTTGTAGAATTTTTGAATCAGAAAACAACAGAATTTTGTCATCAGCAAAAAGAATGGAATTTTGCATATGTAGCGCATTAGGTAGCTCATAGATGCAAAGGTTAAACAGTAGAAACTGTGGATGCTTCTATCTCCAAAACGGTTGGGTCAATTAAAAAAAACACCAAGAATAAAACATTTCTCAAATGTTGTGTACAATCTGAAAATACAGATATTCGAAAATGGTCTCGGTTGTTTTGGAAATCGAATACACATAAAAACCTCTCACATAAAAAGATAATAATTCTACCATTGAAAGTACTCTGTCAGATTTGTATTTTAGAAGTTAGCTATTGATTCATTTTAGGTGAGACACCTTGTACAGTAAAAATGAATACATGAAAGAAAATTAGAATTAATAATATTAAAAATTCATATTGAAAAACCGAAAAGAATTTTTTCTAATGCTCCCAATGGATAGCCCTCTCGAACTACGGAATTCTAACAGTTCTACCCGACTTAGTTGGTGTTGTAATATTGTGTATATTACAACACCAACTAAGTCTGGGTGTCTGCGATAGCCCAACTGGTAGAGGCATCGGCTATGATGGTCGAGGTTCCTGGTTCGAACCCAGGTCGCAGAATTTTCCCTGTTTGGTGGTCACCTCCAGTCTAGGTTTATTCATTTACTTGTGTATAGCTGAGTGAGTTTTACATGGTGCCGGAGAAAAATCTGTAGAATAATATATGGTTTCGAAAGTAGATGGAAATAGAAGGAAAAGAAAACCACTCTTTGATCTGATATTTCTTATCCCTGGCTATGGCCGTAGTTTTTCTATTTCATTCGTGAAGTACTTACGTTTGGGGGAGCTTGTAGCAACATATAGGCTTTGTTTCACCACAGTCGGCCTATGGGAAGATATGATAATTTGAAATTTTAATGGAAAACGCCCTTATTTAAAAAAATAGTGTACTTTCATTACCACAGATGGGACTTATTCTAAACATCATTTATTAATTTAAAAATTATTTAATTCCAAAATTCCACGGAAATGAAATCGCGGGCACAGCTAACCTAAAACGTAATCTTACTTTAAATATGAACTCGCCCTGCCGGGTGAACTTCCACGATACGCATATTCACCCATTATAGTTTCCTCTACCAGGGATCTAGAATGTCTTTTAGGGTAGTATCTGTCTTGTATACAAAGAGAGTTTCTATTTAATGCACTTGCTCCTACATTAACCCGATTTCAAAAACGGTGCTGAAGTCTTGTCTTTCGTTGCGTGGCCGACACCTCTTCAACTGGTGTTCGATAGCCGGTCTCAGTTTCTTCTATGGGGCTTGCTTATTCTCTCTTCGGGTAGCGATGGATGTAGGCTACATGATCGTTTGTGTCTATGTGCTCTGCAATTCCAACAATCTGAGTGGGGGCAATTCACTACTTGGTAATCTGTTGTTGTAATTCACACTCTGCAGATTTGAAGATCAGGTGTGCAAAATTTCATCACGATCGGAATAAAACTGTAGATTTGTATATGAAACAAAGGCACAGACAAGCCCACACACATTCTTCTTTATATACAGAGTGTTCCATTTAACCTGACAAATCAAAATAACTCGAAAAATACGCATCATACAAAAAAAAAAAAATAAAGAATACAACTGAGGGTGAGGGAGGGGGAAACTTTGAAATCTTAAATAGAACTCCTATTTTTTAATATTATTTTCAGATTGTACACAATATTTGAGAAGTGTTATATGGTGTTATTTTAAAGTTTTGAATTCAATTTTATCGATGAAGACAAAAAGATAGAAGGTGGGTCTTACAGACATTCCTATTCAACTTTTGATGGGCTTTAAGAATCCGAAGTCAGAATTTCAAAAATTCAAAATTTTTAATACACGCGCATAGACTCTGTCTCCATAGGATTGTGCCCCCAAAACTTTGCTTGTACACTAAAAATATATACAGAAGATTTTAAATCATAACATTCACTCTTCGACGCTCGCATCATGCAACAATTAACTTCAGTACATCACCCTTACGTTGCTTCATCGAAAATCTCCAAAATTTTGCATAATCCACAGCTTCCTCTCTCCCCTCAGTAGAACAACCCCCAAACAAATCTTTCATAAGCCATTTCATTAGTAAACAACCAAATACTTAAAGATCTATGCTACTTATTGACAAAGATACAGCTCAGCAGTTGCAGCGGCACAAATTATCGCGGTTGGATATTTAAATTTGTCCGATGCATCTTAAGTTTTTACTTCCGCTACTTTTCCATTGTCGTAGGACCGGTTTACAAGATTCCTCATTAATTTGAATTTAATAACAGCAATTTAGACTAAATGTATCGTTTACATGCAAAAAGTGAAGTCTACTTAGCAAAAATGCGTGCATAATGCAAAATTTTGTTCTTCTTCTTTTGACAAAGACTTGTACTAATCGAGCTTAAGTCACACTATGAAGCAGCTCTTATTAAGATTTCAGACTATATGTAGGCCGTGCGGTCAATTATTTTATAGTAATTGCGTATATCACGAATCGTTAAACGCAAAAATTTATCGGTGAATCAATGAACATGCAAATGTATAAAGGCGAACAACCTAAATTCTTTAAAGACTTTAATAATAAACTCAAGGAATAAATAAATTCTTTAGAAATTGAATAAAATTAACTGACTGCTATATTTTCTGGTATAATTCTGTTTTTAGGTTATGAATCAGAGAATAGGTAATTCGTAATTAGTAAGTTTTTGAGAATTTATTCACATTGTTTTTTGCTGATCATTTCTTAAATCTTTAATAGTATGACAGTAGCCCTTGTCATGAAATGTTAAACTGAAGGTCAAATTTGGTCTACATGGGGCCGGGTTAGAAAACAAGTGCGGGGCCGTGATATCGTTCATACAGTTTACGGCAATTGTTCCGTCGCCCTTGAACAAGGCGTGGCAACAAGTTATGAACGTGGCTCATGATAATTATGTTTACACAGATGTCCCTACCTTCTGTGCAATGGCCCGTTGTCTTGGTAAATTACATCCGGTTACGAGAGCTCGAACTTTTCGGACGACGTTAGGAGTACGGCTAGTGAATGGTCTCAGATTAACCTGCATTTTACCCTCAGTAATGGCTCCCCTTCTGGGTTTTGACCGTGTTAGTACACTTGATATCCCTTTCTTGGAAACAAGGAAGTCTCGCTTCTTGCGTGCTTTTATAATTTCGAGATACCTGAATTAGCTGTCAAGTCCAAAAAAGCTGTTATGTAGTCCTCCCAATACCTGTCAATTTTCAATGGCTTAACTCAATATTTTTAGTTCGCTGTTCGAATACTAACTAGTTTAATACCCGTCCAAGCAATACTCCACATCTTAGCTCACGTGAAATGAATGCACGCACCACGTTTAAATATGTTAATTGTATCATGGATTAACAATTCTCTGTATTAGTGAGTTTCTTGAAAGTGGAACGCCAAAACGTTTATAAAGTTGCAGCCAAAACAGATGTCAAATGGTGATGTTCACTGAGGCACCAATTTAAGGGGGAATTCTTGTACATCCGACCTAAAGATCCGAAATAGCGTAAAATGCTGAGGATGATCAACTCAGATGCTGAGAAGGATGATCAAACTGAGGACAAACGTTCTTTAATAGTTTAACATGGGCGGTGATACTGCTTTTAAATTGGAATACAGTCTGCAGACTTTAGTTGTCACTTTTATTAGGAGCTTTAGAAAAAAGTTACATATATAATAATGTACGCTTGGTTTGTATGTTTATCAGACTGTCCGCCGTTTGCACGGTGAATTGAAAAGAATTAAAATTTTCAAATTCTGTTTTTCAGAAACATGACCATCTAGGTCTTGGCTCGGCTGTATCAACTTCAGGCTTTTTCATAGACCCCTTCAAGTCGAATTTACGTGCTAAAACAGTGACCTTAAAGAATACCAACATAATGCTATGTCATTTAACAATCGATTTGTTAAGAATGAATACACTGTTACTTTCTGTTCATCTTTTAAGCATTGTTGACATGGGCACGCGCACGTGATAATCGCTTTGTCGAGGCTCAATAACTCAATCACTCAATTCTTGTATTGCCACGAGTGATAATAGACATAGATTTGGATAGAATTAAATGGATTTCCTTTGTTTATTAGTAAATTTAGCTAGACTCGAATTTAATGTCAGCTAAAGCTACTTCTTTGAATGTTGCAAGATTTTATTTATTTTCTGGATTGATGCTCACTTATTGGATGCTCAAAAACTATGGCACATCAAAACGTCTGGAAAGAATTGTGAACTGAAGAAAAGAGATATCCGAAGAAGTTTTCAACTAGCCACTTGTTATTGCAAGTCTATAGGACAAATTGCTCACAAATTGAGTCAGCGTGTAAGTCAAAACACCATTTGAAAAGCCTTAAATTCATCATTTGAAAAACACCAGCATACACCGATTGCGTGACGTGCAATGGGCAAAAGAAGTAATGTCTTGGCACTTTGTTGTTTTCTCGAATGAAAAAAATTAACTTAGTTGGCCGTGGTAGAAATAATCATTACTGCCATGTTGAAGGAAATCACGTGAAAGATTCAGTCGCTAATATGGAAATGGTTTTGTAATATTTTAGGGTGGAAAAAAGCTGAGCTAGGAATGGTCAACACAAGAATGAACTCGGAAAGTTTTACCAATTGTTATATGAAACGTTTATTTCTTTTGGACTCTTCATTGAAGATAATGATTAGATATATCAACAAGATAACACCGCATGTCACGCATCAATATCCATCAAGGAATGGTTTGTAAAAGAAAAAAATAATGGCTCCATCAAGATGTCTATATCTGTATACAAGGTGTTTCAAATAAAGTGTAACAGTAACATATCTGGAGAAATACACACCGGATCGAAAAAACAAAAACACGTGTTTAATATTTTTCAAAAAGCTATGCAATGATACCAAACTAGACTCACCACCCAATTTCAACTGATCCCAACTGAAAATGTGGAACTTTTAAAGTTTTGAACCCAATTTTATCGATGAAGAAAGTGATAGAGGGTGGGTAGTAGAGACCTTCCCATTCTGGTTTCGATGATCTTTAAAAATCCAAAGTCAGAATGCGAAATATCTAAAAAATTTTATTACACACGCACAGACTCTGCTTATGTACTAAAAAATTTTTGGTTTCAAAGTTACCCCTTCCCCCACCCGCAGGGGATAGGGGTGGGGGCTAGAATTTTGTATCGTTAGATAGCTCTTTGAAAAATATTAAACAAGTATTTTTTGTTTTTTCGATCCGTTGTGTATTCCTCCAGATATTCCACCTTATTTGAAACAGCCTGCATACTCGAGATCTGGAGAATGTCTGTGGCATGTTAACAAATATAGCCAGTTCTCAAGTGCTAGGGAACTGGAAACAACTTTCGTGGATGCTTGGAATCAAATCTCATTTTCCTTGATTCAGCCTCACAAAGAGTTTTTGAAGTCATTGTTAAGAAAGGAGTAACAATTGATATTCATGGTCTTATAATTATGTTACAAAATATCTTTCGGAAAAACTTGTAAATTGGAATAATTTGATAACAGATTTATATTTGTAGAACATAACACTATATCTTAGGTGATCCCAGAATATAAATGAAAGTGGCAATTGAAATCTGCATTGTCATAATACCAAGTGGTCTTACATTTTTGAAACAGACTGTAAAGAACTCTGTGCCGCGATCTCTTAAATATTGGAACTAACTGGAAAATGCAAAAACCTTGTGCATTTTCTAGATCTCTTTTCCTTTTGCTGACTGAAACTTACTTTTACTGTCAGTAAGATTATTAAATATGGATTTCATTCCGGATAAACAACTATATGCTAAACTAGCAGACTCCGTGTGAAATATTTTCGCACAAAATAGTTGTATTATTAAGAACTGGATATTATGCAGAACAATTTTCATATATTTAGAGAGACTGTCCAGCAGCGTTTGTCCTCTTTGTGTGAGCCCATTCGATTTGTAGAGTTATGCAAACAATTAAACCGAGGGATCTGACACTCAACAAAATTTTGGCAAAGATTCATGAAACTCGATAAAGTGATCAAGATTCAGGGAATTGTTAACGGATTCAGATTTGCCAGAATTCTCCGAATCCTACGAAGATTCACAGATTCGTGTAAGATTTACTTAAGATTCAACGATTTTTCAGAGATTCATAGCCAAAAGTAAGAACTTTTTTCTTGTCTCGTTTTTTATGAGAATCTGGGTTGAAATATCAGCTCCTAAAGTTAGATTCAGGATTCAAAAACTTGGGATTCAGAAGAGATTCATTTTACCTTTGTCAAAGATTCATGATATTGTCAGACCCCTCGAATTAAACATAGCACTATTTCAAATATAGCAGCGCCATCTCGGTATTAAAAATGAAAGATACACTGTATTCCCGCGCGAAAGTCTTGCAGTCATTGTAGATGCTGCTTCACTGAACAATCGCAAAAATCCTCATTAAACAAAGCAAACAATGACGTCACCATTTTTTAAAGCTGGTAAAAATGCCAGTCAGCTTCATGTAAATTGAATTTTTAAAAGAAATTACAATAGAAAGGAAGAAGAGAAAAATAAAATCTTTTCTTAGTGACTGTCAAAATTTCATGTAATTAGCTTCAGCAGTTTCGGCTCGGCGTGATGAATCAGTCAGTCAGGACATGTTATTTTATATACATACAGGTATTGGACATTGAAACTGAAACACCTGGTAGAAATCCAAAATCTTTATTTAATAAGGTGTTGGGGCACCGTGGGCAGCCAGCACAGCAGCAACACCTCTTGGGAAGGATCGGTAGAGGTCCTGCACAGTTTGCACCCCAGACCATTACTGATCCACCTCCGTGTTTGACTGTGGGTGCCAAGCAGTCTGGGTTGTAGGCATCAGAGGGGCTCCTCCAGACGAATACCCTCCCTGTTGTTTGGAAGACAGTGTAGCTGGACTCAACCGAGAATATGACGCGTTTGAGGTCATCCAACGTCCAGGTTTTATGCGTCCGGCACCACTGAACCCGCTTGCAGGCATTTGTACTACTGATGAAAGGCTTCGGTATAGCAAGCCTGCCATGGATGTTGGATTTATGCAGGTAACGACGGGTTGTCTTCGTGCACACAGGTTCCTGGAGGTGTGTATTCATTTCTGCGGTGATTTCTGCTGCGGTGGTTTTCCGCTTTCGTGCAACAATCCTGGTCAATGTCCTGACTTCTCTTTCCGACAACTTCCGTTTTCCCCTGCAGTTGCTCCTCCTGGACGTGGTTCGTCCTTCCTGTTCATATGCACACATCACCCTGGATACTGTAGCACGTGAGACATCACAAAGTGTGGCAGTTTTGGACACAGATGCACCTGCTAGACGCGCGCCAACAATCTGCCCTCTTTTGAAGTCGGATATGTCTCCCATTATAGCGCTCTGCACAGACAATTTGAAGCTTACTATCGAACTTTTCTACTGGAGTGACTACCAAGACCTCTGACACGTGATTCATTGATATGCATGCGATTAATTACCTAGCAGAAGGTTCTATTCAGCCCTGGGGTAACCAGTGCTATTTGCGAAGGTGTTTCAGTTTCAATGTCCAATACCTGTAAGTTGTGAAGAATAGGATACAAGGTAAAGAGACTAGCAAAACTACTATTACACATGTGCAACTTTAATGATTCGTATACGCATTTCGTTGACAGGGTCAATTTCTTCAGCGATTGAGGAAGGAAAGACAATCGACCAGTGAGGTGTACATTTGTTCAAATGGAACGGAAGAAATGCTTTCACAAAGCTCACCCTTCCTGAAAAAATACCAAATGAGATACATTGAGGTAGGCAAGAATCCTGATTAACCCAGGAGGTCTTCCACATTATGAAAAAAGAAAAAAATAAGATTGACGGTTGTCAGAAGGAAAAAAAAAAGGAAAAAAAAAAAGAAAAAGAAACAAGAGGAAGGAGAGATTTCACATCTCCAATAATCCGGGAAGGCAACGTTGCCAATGTCTTCAAAGTTGACATAATCAAGAATATGCCTCTGCTTTCTTCGATACTTCGTATGCCACTTCATTTCCATCGAGTTTTTCAGTATTCCTGCCACCAGATCGTTGTCAGGGGTCTTTATCGTCTGTCCGTATGACTACTTTGTACTCGTCTGTAGGCATCCTTTCTAATGCTGTTTTAAACATTTGTACCAGGTGGTTGTGCGAATGAAATAGTCTCTGCAGATTTAAAACTATGTCTTGTCCGATGAGAGTTAAATTCAAATCTGAGTGGATGTATTGGTTTATCACGGTCCTTCATCCAAGCTGGGCAATGGTCCTCAGGGTAGCATTCTGGAACATTTAAAAAAATTTAAAAATTATGAAGGGCAAAGATGGACATGGCTAAAAAGATAATTGTGCGATATTAATTTATAAAATAGAAACAATTATTGATAGATAGAATCATGAATTTTAAAATTTTGAAGCCTATCTGGGAAATAATAATTTTATTTCAATATTTTTGATCTGTAAATCTTCCCATAACGCATTCATCAGTTTGAATGGCTTTTGATTTACTTCCGAAAAGCTAAAATTTATTTAAAGGTTAACTAATAGTGAAAGTTTACGATTTCCAGTTACACTCTACCGAATCTAAAACGACATACATACAAGGAAGATTTCTCCCAATCACATCTATAAAAAATAGAAAAACATAATAGATAATTAAAAAAAAAACAGACACGTATTGTCGAGCTTGATTGATCGAGTCAATTATATCATAAAAATTGTCAACACTACTTTTTAATGAAAAGGGAACTAGGAAGTGTGTAATTCGGAGGCGGAAGGGGGAAAGTTTTGACTAAAACTCCCATCATCATTGAATCCTCGCGATTCTAAAGATTACAATGACGTTCGACGACCCTTTTATTTTTCATTAAATCATAACCCGTTTCACTTGTGTCGTGTTTTTATTTCAATCACGCCTGTGGATATAGACACACGAGTCCTATTCCCACACCTACGCAGAAAAAGTGACAGGAACTGATATCATGGTAAATATTTTTTTTTTTTTTGCTAATTAAGAATTAAGTACGGAAATTATGATGGTTGGTTGTGAATTATTAATAGTCATTTCAAGAAATAGAATATTTGTTAATAAGTGATCTGTCTTTATCTGTGAGCTTTGAGCGGTTTCTCGTTTTAAGTTAATACGGCTCACATCTTTAATTTATTGAAAACGTTGTTACAGTCAATGCGACAATACATGCAAGTCAAGATAATTCGCACAATTTTTTATCAAGCAACCGATAGGATTTTAAGGAATTCGAGTAAAAAAAAAAAGGAAAGCGTTTGTTTATTAAAGTAATCTTTGGTTGTTGGAGTTATATGTGGTTTATAAAGGCAAGCATAGTTCCAAAAGCATTGTGTACTTCAAAATGAATAAAAGTGAAGTACCGAAAGATTAAATGGAGAATGTATTAATTTACTGTATATTCGACCATATAGAAGTCCATTAATTTGTAAGCAATGCTACATAATGAAATGATCGTCAGTTGTTAAAGCTTTCTGTGTTAGCGCCTATCATTTCTTCATAAGTTATTGCTAAAGCATTTCTACGTAAGCATATACTGTTGAAACGAAGGATTAGCAACTAGCTACTGACAACAATATGCCTAACAGAAATCAGCTAATGATAATGTATAGCCAAAGTAATTACATGCCATATCGTAATATTAAAACATTGTAAAATTGAACCAATTACTTTATTATGGCACGACATTACGATTTGTTTGATATATTACATGCCATATCTCAGCATTGAAAGTTTCCAATGGTACCATAAAGACAAGACGTACCATTGAACCACTTTTGACAATCATTAATGTTACCTTATATACATGTAATGGCACGTCATTCCAAGTAGTTTGATCTATTATATATCATAGCATTGAAAGTTATAATGGTACCATTACGGTACCACTGAAAATTTTCAATGATAAGATACGGCATGTAATATATCAAATAACTTGTAATGCCGTGTCATGAATAGTACCATAATGGAACCATTAATACACGTATCATTGAAAAATTTTGACAATCAATAATTATAGGTTAGATTCGTTCATGACACGCCATTCCAGGTTGTTTGATATATTACATTACAACACGTACCATTAAACCAAATATGACTGATTTTGACCACCAAGGAAGACAGAAATTCACAAGCCTTTTCTCTGCCTTAGCTATCGAATGGCGAAGAGAGAAATGCACTGCTCAATGCATAGGTCAATTATACATGGAATTGTA
Organism: Rhysida immarginata; assembly: GCA_023313115.1. Taxonomy (NCBI): domain Eukaryota; kingdom Metazoa; phylum Arthropoda; class Chilopoda; order Scolopendromorpha; family Scolopendridae; genus Rhysida; species Rhysida immarginata. The sequence goes on from JAHWFO010097243.1 coordinate 61,103, forward strand.
TACAGGGAAAAACCTGGTAACCTCTGTTATTTGTGACCTTTTGAACCGGCAGGCTGTCGTTTTACCTAAGTTGTCGAATGGCGAAAACGCATGTCGAAAATTCGGAAGCGTTCGAACACTAAAACACTAACAGAGGGACGGACAGACAGATGGACGGACATTGTGAAAATATGAGAACCTATCGCTCCTCTAATATAGAAAAATAAAATTATTTGTTGAGTGTTATATAGAAACTGCATTATAAAGCCCGTATCGCGAAGTAGTTGGATAAACGAAGTCGTACAAACACTCGACCCCTATCGAAAAAAACGTTTGTGCCACCTGTTGTAATGGTGCATGGTTTCTGAATTTACAGAAGTCGTTGATAACGGAAGTTGAAAAATTTCTGTGTACGTGAATCAGGGCCGGATCCAGTCAAAATTTAATTAAACATAGATGCATAGATAAAAAAATTACATTGTTTACGTTACTTTCCATGAAGTATATAAAGTAAACCGATAGTAACTTCTAAAATACAAATCTCTCAGAGTATTTTCAACAGAAGAATTATTGCACTTTTATGTGAAGAGTTTTTATGTGTACTCCATTTCAAACAAAAAAAAAATAAAAAGAGACGCAATTTTCGAATATGGAAGTCAACTTCGAAATGTGCAATGGAAACCCCTAATTTTAAACGTATTTTCAGATTATACACTACATTTGAGAAATGTTTTGTTCTTGGCGTTTTTCAATTACTCCAACCTTTTAGGAGATAGAGGCACTGAAAGTGGCGAACTTTTAAAGTATTACACCAAATTTTACCGATGAAAACAAAGAAATAGTACACATTTGCCATGATGTGTGTTAGAAACATTCCCATTCTACGAGGGGAGTTCAATAAGTAATGCAACACATTTTTTTTCTCGGCCAATTTTGGTTGAAAAAAAAACTGGACATTTCTTGTGGAACATTTTCAAAGATTTCCGCTTCGTCTCGTATAGGTGACAGCGCTATAGTGAGCTGTTAAAATGGCGTCTACAATGGAGGTGCGTTCCAAACAACGGGCAGTGACTGAGTTTCTTTTGGCGGAAAACCAGGGCTTCTCAGATATTCTTAGGCGCTTGCAGAATGTCTACGGTGATCTGGCAGTGGACAAAAGCACGGTGAGTCGTTGGGCAAAGCGTGTGTCATCATCGCCGTAAGGTCAAGCAAAACGGTCTGATCTCCCGCGAGCTGGCCGGCCGTGCACGGCTCTAATGTCGGAATATACGAACACTCTCATTCGAGCAGATTGACGGATCACAATCAAACACCTCGCTGCTGTACTTGACGTCTCTGTTGGTAGTGCTATCACAATTATTCACCAGTTGCGATATTCAAAGGTTTGTTCCCGCTGGCTCCGACATGTAGAAGTTGTAAAGTAGTATGGCTACAAAATAATATTATTGAAGCGGAGATCCTAATGGGCTGTGTTACTGATGAGATAATTTTCATACCCAATATACCACTCATTCCTAATAACTTGCACTTTCAATTATGCGCGTGCGATTCCCAGCCAGCGTCTGTTTTGCTATGACCATTAAAAAGTCACAAAGGCAGATATTCCGGACCGCTGGCCTAGATCTCAGAACCAGCTGCTTCTCGCAGGATGTTGCCTGTTCTCGAGTCGAAGATAATCTATTCATAGCAGCTGCTATGGAAAAAACGGAAAACGTTTTTTTAAAGAAATCCTTTAAATAAACGGCAAATTAAGCTATACCTTAAGTGATAATAAATGTGTTGGCTTATCTGTTTTATGTTCTTTGTATATGTGTTCCTTTGTGTCAATACAGAATGTTTGTATTATATTCTATTATACAATGGTTATATTCAAGAACTTATACATACCATAATTTCTATATTTTTCAACTTTTTTAAACTATATCCCTGTTTAGAATTTTTAAACATCCACGCAGATGAAGTCGCGGGCATCAGCTAGTTCTACAATAAATGCACTCAGTAATTCCTATAGAGGGCAAGGCATTTACCTTGAGACAACTGAATATCTCGGAAACTAAGCACTTTACGAAAACTGTCCAAAATCAAAAGGGAATTATTTCGCGGGGGAAATTCATTATTTAAAAAAGAAGATAATATCGCCCGCAGGGTAAAACCAGTTCATGAAGGGGTGCAGGTGGTCCCCAAGCAGATCGACGTACGTAGTAGCACGTAGGGTGGATGTCAGATGCACCAATGGACACATTGCATGCCACGAGAAAACACCCCAGACCTGTATGGAGCCTCTACCTGCCTGAGTGGTCCCCACCTGACAAGCGGGGTCCAGGGCTTCGTGTGACCTGCGCCAGACACAGACACGATCATCGGCCCGATACAGCTGAAACCGTCACTCGTCGGACCAGGCAACCCTTCGCCAGTCCTCAGCGGTCCAATGTCGATGTTGGTTAGCCTAGGCTAGGTGTTTCCGACGATGTGCAGCTATCAAGAGTGACACCTATCGTGGCCTCTTGCTCCCAAGGCCTGCAGCCTCCAGGGTTCGCTGAATTGTCGTCACGGGCACAGTTGTGAGACGTCCCTGGTTGTACCGCATGGTGATTTGGCCCACTGTCGCCCTTCGGTCAGCAGTTGGAAGCCGGGTGACCCGGCGAACACGTGGCATCAATGAGGCGTGGGCGGCCCGTCCGCTGTCCGGCATGGATTGTAACCCCTCGTTGGGTGTACTGTCGATAGACCTTTGCAACGGTTGTGCGGGAAAATTGCAGGGTGCTGGCTACATCCGATATTGAGGCACCCATCCGTCTGGCACCAACAATTATCCCTCGTTCAAATGCGGATAGCTCTCGGCGTGCTGCCATTTCTGCAGCTACTTTTGCGTACATTGATTGTGTGATATCAAGGAGTCTTGTGCACCTGCTTTACGGACAGGGAATCTTATTGGAGGGGTGTCCCATGCCTTTTGGTGAGTGAGTGTATTTCCAGAAAAAGGAGCACTTAGAAAACTCAATACCGGAGGTCACAACGTTTTTAATAACCAAATATTACATGTTTGTAAAGTTACAAAAGGTGTTCAAACTGAAGACCAAGAGCAGCAATGCATGCCTCACGGCGTATAAATTACTGACAATTTTTGGCCTACCACTCTTTCTATATGTTCGTTTCCGAAACTTAAAATTTTATTTTTTCTGAAATCGACTTAAAAAGGTATGTTGAAATTTTAAAAAAAAATTGTCTACGTATTTATGTATGCATATGACCATGTTTGGGTATCTAACTCCTCCGAAATGTGAAAGAGCAGAACAAATAAAAATTGCACATACTTGGAGCGTACCTTAAATTGTACCTTGGCGTATTTTTTATGTCAATTGAGTAAACCTTTTTTAGAGATATTTTTTTTGAATGGCTGTAGCGTTCAAACCAGCGGACCAAACTGAAAAAACTCCGTATGTACAGTCTCCTCTCATTAAGGCGAAATCTTTTTGTAAATGACTTGTTTGGCTCTGATGAGCCATTTTGGAGTTATTAACGACCTCACTCTCTCAACCCCTCCCCCGGACAGAATGGAAATGGGCTAAGTCTTTTTAGAGAAATTAATTTTTTTTTATAAAAATGAAGAAATGCCAGAACGTTCATTTTATCGGCCTAAACACAATAAAAACGACATGAATAGCCTGCTCTCATTGAGACGAACCTTTTTTGAGACTGTTTGGCTGCGAAGAGCCATTTTGGAGTAATTAAAGTTTTCTTTAAGCAAAAAAAAAAAAATTTT
>JAHWFO010097243.1:64944-74977 GCA_023313115.1 Rhysida immarginata
CCCCCCCCCCCCAACAGAAAAAAAAAAATAATTTTTTGAATCCTGTGGCAAGAGGCATTATCGGCAAAAAAAAGATCTTCCTACCCCTTAATTCTGTATCCAGCTTTCTTAAGATGTCCGACCAAATCCAGCTGGTCATCCAGACATTAATGAGAGGAGTCCGTACAATGAAGTTCATCCCCCTTTGCAAAGGGGGAGGAGCATAGGGGGCTGAACTTTATTGAAACGCGTGGCTTTTGGAATTTTCCTAAATCATAAGCTTGTCTTTGCCAATCGAATAGTTTAGTGTATCGGTATTGGAGTAGAACTTAAATAGCTTCCATAATCTCACCCTTCATAAATATATTCCAAAAGAAATACTCGGAGCTAGAAAAGAAGTCTGATGTGCCCACAAAGGTCATCCATCGTATGAAAGAAGAAAATTACCTCCGATACGTTGTCTTTAACAAACTCAGTGATCTAACTTTAGTGGAACTTACTATAGGTGATGTTCGGTAAGAAGACAAATCAAAGTTGTTAAAAAACTTGGATGCCGGGTGCCCAAGAAATGGGTGCAACATTCATACAAGAGAATAAGAGTTAATAAATTCGACATACATGTACGGACAACTCTCATTAAGAAGAATATTTTTTGTAAATAAATTGTTTGGCTCTGATGAGCCATTTTGGCGTATTTATGGAACCCCATCCCAGCCATCCACACATAAATCATTTTTTATGACATAATATCCTATGAGAATGTACGATTCTACCTTTTCAATTTCTTTTTTCTATGGCATTATCATGAGCATTATTGCTTATTCCAGATCTTTTAATCTTTAATCCGTACTATTGATAGCGCGTATAACATTCTATATCTTTATCAGAACTTGAGAAGATGAATTCGCACCTTATCAAAGTATACAATTTTAAAAAAACCTTTAAGGATTTTAAATTAAAGTGAAATTAAGAGATTACTTAGCTTTACAAAAAAAATAAGAGAAATTACTTGAATAAAAGACAGCTGAACAAGACGTCTCAGAAATTACTTTTCCTATTTAATCCATTGTGGGAATTTACCTTTCATTTTAAAAAAGGTGAGAAAGTTTTTTTTTAAAGAAGGCATTACTATAGAATTAAATAATTTTTTAAAAAAATTTCTTGCTAATTTCATGCTCCAGTAACATGACTCGGTTTCGTTCGTACGTGACATTTGAGGCTCTGGTTTTGGGTTGTAAACACGAAGTGAATGGCTTTTGAAGCCTAATAGCAAAACCTTCGTTTAATACTGACACAGATATTATACAAAATAATAATTTGAAAATTTTTATTTCATATTTTATTGCCTTTATAATAAGAGATCATTAGACTGGTTCTTGAAATTAATTAAGTTAAACGTTTTTTTAAACTTCTAAACTTTTACTTAAAAACACTATTTTTCTATATCTTCTCTGAAACTGACGCCGACATTGTCGAAGTTCAGCGACATTGTGATCAGAAGAAAGGTCATCCATCGTGAAGATGTTGTATGGCTTGAAGAAAACCTTTATTACTGAAATGTGAAGAACATCAGTGAAAACCGTTGTGAAATTATATATTCATAAGTAACAAATGTAGCGCGAGGTGGATTGCTTTCCCCTCCTCTTCAATTACTTCAAGATGCATATCCCGTATCGTCCAAACCAAGAAGCATTTCACGCTATTATTTCGCTCAATTAATAATAATTAATATTATAAACTGGAGATAAGCCTCTCAAGCATCAGGTAAATTTGTAAAGACTTTTTATTGCGACATACGCACTCATCTTACGTCCAAGAGTTACAGGGACTATAAAACATATGAAATTTAATGTTTTTCACAAATTTAATTCAGAAAATTTGGGTTCTTTGTACTGTCCTTTTTAATATTGTTAATTGTTGCCTTGCAGTACATTGTATCGGAGTTTAGCGATCCCGACCGGTTTCACCTTTCTTTCCCGGCTTTTTCAACGGTACATTTGATATTAACATGCCTCGGTATTTCTAGTCCTCAAGAACATATGTATGTGTTAAATGGTGATTAGATAAAACTGAGGTGACGACATTTTGTTTGGAGGAATAGGAGCTGGGTTGATGGAATCTGGATGAGTGAAGCGAAGGATGGAGGGGCAGGAGGAATAGGAGCTGGGGTGATGGAATCTGGATGAGTGAAGCGAAGGATGGGGGGTGGGAGGAATGAGGATGAACATCTTATATAATAAATATAAATTAATAAAGGTATATAATTATAAGAAAATATAAAAGTGAATTATCATTAATTATGTAAGAGGTTGTATATAATTAAAGTTGTTACAAAGCAGAGAATTATAAGAAATTAGTTATATTATTACCAAATATACAAAAAATTTTCGTAGAAGATTTCAAAATTATTCCTTTTTTGTAATTTTTATACTTAGGTGTCAGATATTATTAATATTCTGTCTATACATATAAAGGACAATGTTTGTATGTTTGTCCGGTTTTAAAATGTAACTTGGAAGTAAGTTACAAAGTTTGAAATTTAACACACAGCTGCGTAATACTGCCACAATGATGGAAAAAATCTAATATTGGAGGTAAGTCTCAAAACGTAGAAATTAATAATAATTATATACGAGGGTCACTCCAAAAGTAATGCACAATATTTTAAAAAAATTTATTTTGTATTCTACGCCTTTGCATTTTACGGAGGTCATAGATACATATTTCCTGCTTATTTTCAAATGTAGTTTCAGTCGTTCCCGTGAGTGGCGCCATGATAGCACTCCTTCAAGGTTGCTGTTGTACTGGGCAGTCGTTGCCTAATTCAGTGTACTTCCCCTGGTTACTTCCTGGATGAGTATGGCAGTGAAAGCGTTGCTTTCGGACCACTCGTCTCGTTTTCCCTGCACTGTTCGATTGTCGATTGATTGATTGTCCGTAGTCAGGGGGAGGTCGAGAGGGGGCCGACGCCCAACCCGTTATGGAAAAAGATCCGATTCAGTGGAATTTTTGAAAAAGGTCTGGAATTTTTGAAAATAGGGCCCCCCCCCCCCCCCCAAGATAACGTCCTGGCTACGGCCCTGGTTGTTAATGCAGTCATGCTGAAATAAAAATACATGTTTATTAAACTTCTTTGTGGAAAAGTGGTTGGTTTATGTCTCCTATTGATAACATTTAAGGCTGTTTGAAATTTGAAAATTTAAACTCTCCAATAAAGAAGGGTTATTGCCATATCCGTTGTTACGATTGGTGGCCGTAGATATAGAGATTTTTTTATGATTGGCTATTATTTAACAGAACAAAAATTGAGAAAAGTCAGCTAGTCAGTGCGATATGGATGTTGTGGTCGTGGCTGATCAACTCCCAGGCGGAAAAACACCGTTTCGCTAAATATTTAACAGTTAAATGAAATAATTTCACCCCCATGCCTTGAGTAAGTAGTGTAGAAAAAATTCTATTTGTTCAAGAACATCGATTTTGAACTTAAATAAGAAAGAATCAAAGGTAATTTTGATAATTAGAAAAGATTGGGTCCGTGGTAAAGGACCTATCGATAAAAGCGACACTATCTTCATTCGTCGGGAAAAAATGTAACCCTTTTCTTTATCGGAATTTTGCAGTGTGAGCACAAGGATTTAACGATAACGCTTTCACCTTGAACGTTTGTAGAAAGATCATGATGACTGAATGGGTTTTTACACTATTGTAAAGAGCAAATAATAATATTTATTTTTCTGTTCTTTTTAAGATTTTAACATATAAACTACAAAAATTTTCTCATTTGATCAATCAGCTACAAAAATGACATGTACAAGGCTGGATTGTATCAAATTTTTAAATTTAAAAGTTCGCCGTTTTAGATACTTTAAGAGAATTTGTTTGTTCTGATTAGTGTTCCAGCGAAGTAATTTGTTGTTGTTGCTATTATTATTATTATTATTATTATTATTATTATTATTATTATTATTCTGTTCTTTTTAGGTTTTTAAAATTTTAATTAAGTATATTTGAAAAAAAAAGGCGCCAATTTAGATCAAGCTTTAATAAAAATGTCCCGGCGTAAACAATGGAAATTAGGGCCGAACTTTCTCAAGACAGTTCTTGAGTTGTACGTGAAGATGACAAATATGGCAGTTGATTCGAATTATTTTCCGCAAAGAAATGCAGAAATTACTCGCCCTTCAAGACTTCTTTATATGAGATGCAATAGAGTAAATTAAATTCCCGGAGACAGAGAAAAGCGACTCTTCTCAACGAGCTAAACAAAGGGCAAGATGACCTAATGATACGTAATTTTAAGACAAATAAGCAAAACTTCAAACATATGCATTATGACTATCTTTTTTTTCTGTGAGAATGTAAGTCGCACGGGTTTAGCTTGTATAATTATAACCAATTTCTTAAAATTCTCTAATTTGTAACAACAACTTTAATTATATACAATCTCCTACATAATTAATTGTAATGCCTTTATATATTTTCATGTAATTATATACCTTTATTGATATATATATAAATCTTCATCCACCATTCCTCCCCCCGCCCCATTCATCCTTCGCTTCACTCATCCAGATTCGAAGCTAACGAGAAAGACAGGCTCCGACACTGAAATGTCACCTGACCAAGATAATGTCACCTATTAATAATGTATCTTTCATCGTTTCCATTTTGTATTTTAACAATCAGTGTTTTTTCCTTTGTTGGAAACAATGAAGGTTGGATTGTTTATAGACCTATCTTGGTCAGGTGACTTTTCAGTGCCGGAGCCTGTATTTCTCGTTAGCCTCGTCCTGATTCCATCACCTCCAACCCCTATTCCTCCAAACAAAATGACGTCACCTCAGTTTTATCCAATCACCACTAAACTCATACTTATATTCTTGAAGACTATAAATCACCTCTAAGCTCAAATTGTGGAAGACCTCTTTGGGTTAGTCAGGCTTCTTGCCTATTTCAGTGTATTTCATGTGGAATTTATTCTGGTAGGGTGAGTTTCGTGAAAGCACTGCTTTCGTCCCACCCGAAGAAATCTACACTGCACTGTTCGATTGTCGATTGTAGATACTTCGACAAATGGCTTTGGCTGAAGCTCAGCGTTGGCAAATGCAAAGCCATGTTCATCACCCGGAAACGCAGGTATCCCCCAGGGCCCCTCGTCCTATATGGTAGACACCTTGACTGGGTTAAGAATTACAAATATCTCGGCGTTAAGTTTTATTCTAAATTAAACTGGAATGACCATGTCCAATACGCTCTCAGCGAGGCCAAAAAGGCGAAGTTCAGCCTGATTGCACTGTTGGGGAGAAACAGTGCGCTTGGGCTGGATAACAAGCTCTTGCTGTACAAGGTTGTGATGCGCTTCATCTTGCTTCACGGAATGCCTGCCTGGACTGCTCAGGATGTAGCTCTCAGGATCATTGTTCAACTCGATATATGATGATCTCGTTATGGCCCACATTGGTAGCTATGTTCAGGTGCTCCTCAAGAAGTTTCTTCTAAAAATCGAGAGTCATGATAATTCCTTGGTAGCCGGTATTTTGGATCACTCTCTAGCCTTTAGGAGTTACTTACGGTTTCGACATGTCCTGGAAGTCAACTTCGACGATATCAACAAGGGCATCTTCCCCGACTTCTGGATCTCCTAATCCGCAGATGGGTCATAACTACGTCAATCCCTCGTCCTATTAGATAAGGACCCTATCCTCGGGATGACTCAAGAAGACCATCAGGCTTCTCCTCTATCTCAGTGTAATTCCCCTGGTTACTCTTTGGGCGAGTGTTGTATTGAAGCAGTGCTCCCGGACCGCTCGTGACTTTTTTCACTTCACTGCACGATTGTCGATTGTGGATACTGATTATGTTCCTGAAAACTTAAATATCAAGGCATGTTGATCTCAAATGTACCCTTGGAAAAGTCGGGAGAGAAAGGCGAAACCGATCGGGATCGCTAAATTCCGATACAATGTACTGCAAGGCAACAATAAACAATAAATTTAATTAATTAAATCCATGTATAGAATAGGGGGAAATTGTAACTCTAAAATAAAAATAAAAGACGTACACAGCGTAGAAAGAAAATTTAAACTTTTTTTTCCATATTCGTAGTATTTGGATACAAGTCACGCATCATACCTAAGTTTTAATGAGATAATTTCATTCAGAAAATTCGAATTTACAGGAAAATTGCATCTATCTGCTTCATGAATAACATTAGCGACTGTTGTTCTTCCTACAAGGGGGGGGGGGGTATATATACAGTTGCTTGTTTCTTTTGCAACCACTTTAGTCCCAAGTTTATTTGATTACAATAACCAAAGTTAAAAAAATGAGGCTTTTTATTACGTACAGTATAAATAACGCTTTATTTCGATGTTACACAACAGTATAAGGAGAATACAAAAAATAAACAAAGTAAATAAGTACGTACGTGTCGTTACAGTATAGGAATTAAAGAAAATCATCTATTCTCAATTGCCTGCTTTTGCTCCTAAGGAGATCATTAATATATCTCTCATAATCATAATGCCATTTAAGGCCTTGCGAGAAATGATGATCTCCTTGTTGCAAAACATTGAGTGTTTTTCGCATTTCGAATATTTATCCGGATTCTCTTCCTGTTCATCCGGCTCAGCTATTTCAGGCTCTGTGGATATGACAATTTCACAGACCTGATCCTGAGTCAACCTGGAAGCGACGTTTATTCGCTTCGTGGCTTGTTCCGTCACATGAGCTTTCATACAAATGGCGGCGTTCATGAGTGAAGACGATTTTATGTAATAAAATATACAATTTTCGTTACAATTAGATACTGATAGGCTAAGAAGGTTGTAAAGGTTTTTGAAATGATTTTGAAAAGATTTCTTATCGAGATGTTTAATAATGGGAAAACGCGTTGATTAAAAAAAATCGGTGACATGACGTAGGATCCTGGCAGACAGCTTGCACAGACGACTTGTTTGCAGCAAAGCCAACAACCGCACTATATGACATCATTTTTGAGGGATACCGGTATTTCGTTACAAGACAATTCGCGACAAGCACAGCTCGTTCCGAAGAATTTGCGAGACTCACGGCTTTAAATTAAAAGAATTTACCACAAATTTATTCATAAACTTATGCAGTAAACCTTGCATATTTTAACATAAAATTTTATTCTATCATTAGTCAATTTAAAAGCGCCGCTCATGATTAAAACAGAAGAAATCCTAAAATCATGCATTTTTTGTTAAAACAATGAAAATATCATTTTTACAACTTCAATTATCCAATCAAAAAAGCAAATGTTAAATCATATAAACATTTTAGAATCTTACAATGTCTCATTAATACGACTTGTCGCAGGAACGAATGGCTCGTCGCGAATTGTCTTATAACAAAATGCCGGTATTCCCATTTTTGATGCTCCAGAGCTGAAGAACTGTTGAATTTAACAACTCGCGGTATTTCTAGGTCATACCCATGGGCAAAAGCCTCACTTTGGGAAAAATTTGATGACATAATCCGAAGTTTTGATTACAATAAGCGGCTGATTTCCAATGTACTTGTATATAACCGTTCTGTTCCTGGCAAAAATGATGACAATAACAGATTGATTACATTGCGACTACTGTATATCATGTGTCACAGTTCTTGTTACCCGTTTTAAAATTGCCATTTTTTCACGTTTTGAGGATCGCCCAAAAGAGTTTTACATCCCGCATTTCTCTAATTATCCTTTAATTTGAAATAATTGTCAATTGCGGTATGTGAATATCCCAAAGGATGTTAGATCTTCCTGACTGATCAGTTGCATGTAGAGCAGCTATTTGGCCCTTTTCAAATTTACTTAAAGGTTTTGGCATTATTTGGTTTTATTATTTAATCAAGCATTTAATTTACACATTAGAAGCCATTTGTATTATTAGTAATGCCAGCTATTGGTTTAAATTGATTTCAGAGAATAATTTTTGCATTATTGCTTTGTCAATTTTGGCCAGGCATTTAAAAAAAAAATTTCTGTTCTTTTTTCTTCTAAGTTTTGACCATTATTATTTACTCAATGTTTATGTATTTTAATTACGACGTTGTGATTATTTTTTTTTATTTTTGTTGCATCACCATTATTTTTTTACACTGAGCTGTCAATTTATTGCGTACACCTTATAAAATATGAAATTTGAATGACTGCATGATTTGCATGCCACATGATCACAAATCACAGTATAAATAACCCGAGCAATTTTTCTACTGTTAATTAAATGTGAAACCATAGCAAAAATGGGGAAAACCAGTAATCTGACTGAAGTCCAACGTGTCATGGTGATTGATACTAGATGGGCTTGGATGAGCATTTCAGAAACGATGAATAGTTTTTTCTACTTTTTTATTCATTGTATTTTGCATTAGTAGTAGTATTCAAGTAAAAAAAATTATAAAATACAAATACAAAATACAATACAAAGCAATATAATGCAAATGTAGACAAAGCTAGCATAGGTAGCCAAGCCTGTAAAGTGCTGGTGGTGTTAGTAAAATAGATTAATAAAAAATGAAATTTAAATTTTTTTAAAATATAATAATTAAATAGAGATTATAAGGAACTCAAAAGAAAAATCAGGTATATAGGAAATATTAAACAACTATATTTTAAATTCACATTTACTTCTAAGGGGACTCTTAATTTTCTTAACTTATAAAGAAACGTGGAGCTAAAAAAAATTTTGATGGAAGGCAAATGAAGTATGTATCTTTCGTACAACAATAGGATTGCCTTCCTGAAATCTGGTAAATTATTTGGCATTGTGATTAATACAAAAATCAAAAGCATTAATACCTAAACAATAAAAATATAATTTTGTAAACGTGAAAACAAATTGCCCATCTCTCATGTTAGGTAAGGACTAGTATTAACGCCCGATTTAAAAAACAGAAAAATAAAAACAGCCCTATGTTAACATTGTTAGTTTCTAATGAGCCACAAAGACACCATTACATCACGTACCTTTGAACCAATGTCGACTATCATTAATTTTACGTTGTATTCATTCATGACGCCTCATTCCAAGTCGTTTGATATATTGCATGACATATTTTAGCATTGAAATTCCAATGAACCATAATGGTTCCACTAAACCAGGTTCCTTGAAACCAATTTCGACTACCATTAATTTTACGTTATGTTCATTCATGCCATATCATACCAAGTCGTTTGATATATTACATGCCATATTTTAGCATTGAAAGTTCCAGTGAACCATAATGGTTCTACTAAACCAGAATGGTTCCGCTAAACCAGGTTCCTTGAAACCAATTTGGACTATCATTAATTTACGTTATATTCATTTATGATACGTCATTCCAAGTCGTTTGATATATTACATGCCATATTTTAGCATTCAAAGTTCCAATGAACCATAATGGTTCCACTAAACCAGGTTCCTTGAAACCAATACCTAAACAATAAAAATATAATTTTGTAAACGTAAAAACAAATTGCCCATCTCTTATTTTAGGTAAGGACTAGTATTAATGCCCGATTTAAAAACAGAAAAAAAAAAATTTGTTGATTGGTTGACTATTTTTTCATAATTTAATAAACATACAAAACGGTTCTATGCTTCGTAATAAAAAAATGATCAGTTAAAGATCAGTTTTAAAAATTTTTTGTTCAATGATAGAAAAATTAATTTAAATATCTGCACTGTAAAAAAATTTGTTTAAATGGTGAAAAATTTAAAAAAAATTACTTTTTAAAATTTGAAATCAATTTTTCGAAGAAAGGCATGACGGAAAGGCGTTGAATTAGTTGAATAACAATGAACGGATATATATTTTAGAGAAGGACGAGACACAAGAACCCTGGAATACAATAAATAATAGTTATTAATTAAAAATACAAATTAAATAAAAAAATAAGATATAAAAAACAAAAATAATTAATCGAAATCAAAATAAAAAGCTGACGTTTCGGATAGAGACTATCCTTTATCAACGCAAAAAGGATAATTCTCTAAAAGCAAATAGAATATTAGAGAATTATCCTGAAGTTATGAAAGGAGTACTAACGGACGGGTTT
>JAHWFO010097243.1:114977-133574 GCA_023313115.1 Rhysida immarginata
ACGGTGATGGCAATTAACGAGATCAACTATCTGCTTAGTTTATTTTTGTTTTTCTGGATCCAAGTTTCCAGTGTTTTATATTTACCGTTTTTTTTTTGTTTTTTTTTTTTGTTTTCACAAATTAACATACAAACTCACCTGTTAAAAGCTTAGTTTTTAAATTGGTCATAAAATATGGATCTTGTTCTTTGATTTTAATTTTATTTCAAGTATCTAGGCCTATATTTCGATTTATTATGAATTAGCTGATATACCGGCGTTGCTCGGGCACTTTTTTGATGGAATTTTGGAATTTCTGAATGTGAATATACAGAAAAAGTGAACATTAATCTCCACCTTCTTTCTCCGGCCTGCATCAAACTCACTAGCTATAGACAACATTCCAAAACGAGCAAAGTCGAGTAGGACTGTTGAAGGGCCGGTAGTTGGAAAGGCCATCCATTGGGAGCATTTTAAAGGAATTCTTTTTGATGATTCTTCAATATGAATGTTTAAGTATATTAATTCAAGCTTTTTTCATGTATTCATTTTTTTTTTGTACATTCACATTCGGATATAGCAAAATTTCATTAAAAAATAAGATTGGACTACTTTAAGCATGTATTACTACTCGTAAACTGTTTACGCATCGTAAACTGTAACGTCCCTTTCAACTATTGTGTGGTCATACAGGGTGGCAATTATTGAACTATATGAAATAAAAAAATCAAATTTACAAAAACTACAGAGTTCAAAATTTTTATTCAATTGTTAAAAGTAACTATAATTATCAGGATTTAGTTTGACATATTCGATATGCTTGCCATTAATGGCTATGATGTGGCGCAAACGAAGAACAAAATTCTGCAAAACTCGCTGAAGTGTCGAGACATCGACGCTTTCGATGGCTTCCTGAATGGCTATTTTGAGCTCGGCGATGGTTTCGGGGTTATCTGCATAAAGTTTCTCTTTAATATTGCCCCACAAAAATGAGTCACAAGAGTTGAGATCAGGAGAATATGGTGGCAAAGCGATTTTCATTCCAGTGGCCTCTGGGTACTCCAAAGCCAGAATGTGCTCTCCAAAGTGGTCTTTAAAGACTTCAAAACACACTATTGGTCCGATGGGGTCGTGCTCCGTCTTGTATGAACCACATCTTTTCGAAATCTGGGTCACTTTGGATAATAGGGATGAGATCATTTTCTAAAATTTTCAACGAAAAATGAACAATACGAGTGCGCATGCTCAAAATAATCCCAACATGCCCTTCATTCAACCGTCAAGTTTTAACTGAATCTCGTCAATTGTTCAATAGTTACAAAGTTTTTTTTCATATAGGTCAATAATTGTCACCCTGTATATATTGTGTTCTATTACTACTGTTATCTTCTGCCACAAGACTCTCTTCAAAATACATAACCTGCTAGCTTTCTACAAGGTAATTCAGTCAATTACGTACGATTCTAATGGTTTATTACTCAGGAACTAATAAACATAGGAATGTCATATAGATCTTACAATATACATTACACATTGGAATTTCACACCTCATGAACCACATGCTCGATGTGTGCTCCATTCATCTGCATAACACGACGAAGCCTGAGGATAAAGTTTTGCAGCACTGCGCCTCGCGTCTCATTGTCAACCAGCGCACAAGATTCGGTGATGGCCTGACGGACCTCTTCAGTGGTATGGCGGCGTGTGCTGAACACCTTCTCCATTGTTTGGGCCATTGTGGACAGTCCTTGATCTTTAAAACTACGGCAACATATGTCGCTCGATCGGAGATGGTGAGAAGGGAAAGAAGATAATAGCTATTTTACATTTTCTAAATACTACGTTTGAAAAAATCAGTATTTTGATTGAAAAACTTGAGGGGGGGCTAAAAAGTGCAGATAAAAGAAAGATGACCGCAGGGCTTCCGCTACTTTCCTATATCCTTCTCGGGGGGATTAATTTCTTGTTGTTTGTCGTAAGTTACAATGGACAGCAGAGTATTGCTTTTCCACGGAGGATTTTTCAAAAAATTTTCAAGAATTTCAGATATGTAAGTTATGAAACATTTCTTGCTTGAAAATACCATCTTAGCAAGGGGATGTGAATAATTTTAATTCTCAGTATTATAATTCAAACTATTATAATTTTCATTTTCTGTAGCTCCTTTAATTGTTGTATCGAAAAGTTAAAAATATATAGATTTTCTTAAACAAATATTCATTTTTTTCTGTTAATGTGGTTAGAGTGTGAATAATTTCGGATGCAACTGCTTCAAAGTTGACGGAGACTTTGCAGTACTGTACATACAGTAATTTTGTTAAAGGAGAGAAGAAAGAATCTTCAATTATATAACACTAGCAGAGGTAGTGGGATGGCCAAAAAGTACGAATTGTGTATTTATACAGGGTGATTCACAACGAGTGTAAAATACTCCGGCGTTTTGTTGGGAAGGTCAGGTTGAGCAGAAAATGGCATTGAATATGGGGCGTATTCCAATTAGGTTCAGAATTACAACGGACGAAAGTTTTTTCAGTACACAAACAAATCCGTATATGTAGTTACTATTAAAAACACAAAATACAGCCCATTAACAATTGTTACATCAATTTAGTGAACAGTTACCACAACGGATAACACAGGCCAACGATGAAAAAACTTTGTAAATGAACTGGCTTATTCTTGTGGTTTTTAGTGTGCTGAATCCGAATCTGCTTTCATGTTTTTTTCTATCATGTTATGCACATAGAGATTGCAATGTTAAAGTATCAATATTGAATAGCTAAGTAAGTATTGTTTCAACATTATTAACTAAAATGTCCGATAGGAAATAAGTTTTAAAAGATGAAAGCTGAAATAGTGATAGATGCGTAGGAGTACAGGCAGCCATTCTTATATATGAACTCTCCCAATAGTGTCAGCTTAAATTGAATCTGACTTTAAATCGTATACTCTTTTGCTTTTAAATTAAATGGTAATAATAAATTTATAACATGTGTTTTGTTTACCTGTTTGCTACTACACTATTAAGCTTTGATCTGCTGTAATTCTGTCCCTAATTGGAATACGCCCCATATTCATATGACATTTTTTGCTCAACCTGACCTTCCCAAGAAAATGCCGAAGTATTTTACACTCGTTGTGAATCATCCTGTATAAGCGAAATGTAACGGTTATTGACAATCAAACAGCGGCGTGTACAAATTGTTCGGATGGGACCAAAAAAACTACCTCAACAGATACCAAAAAACTCAGAAAAATAGTAATTGGGTTGCCTAAAATGACAAAGGGCAATGGACAAAGCAGGGTTGACATATTAATACCTGAAAATCTTACCGGCAGAGAATTCTGATGCGTTGAGTGCTACGCCCGAGTAAAGTTAACATGAGACGGCACCAAACCACAACAGCAATATAAAATATGGCTGCCAATCTGAATTTTTTACTCGACTAGCCTTAATATCCGGCGTTGCTCGGGTTTTAATATAAGAAAGCTGTAAACTAAACAGTGAAAGCTAATATAACTGAAAATAATTTTCAAAAATACTTTTTAATTGAAAGTCTTTATTCTGTTGAACAAAGCAAAAAAACATAAGTTAAACACAAACCCATACAAAACATAGCATTAGTTAATGCAAAGCTTCCAAGTAAACAATCTTCTTAGTGAAGCCTTTCTGGCCGGATAGATGTACAGATTATGAGGAATGTCAATACGTGCGTAACCTTTTTCCCTGAAACTTGGTGATTGACATAGCGAAACTGAGCTTAAGTGGAAATTGCAGTCTCTTGAACTGAAATGATATATCTGTGTCTGATGTAATCAGTGGGATTCTTAGAATGAACACAATTTCATTGTTGTATTTCCCTGTGATGATCATAGCCTCGATAACATGAGCAATTGCACAATCGTGGAGGGTCAAAGTTTCTCAGCAGCATGACTGAAGCTTCTTTTTCGAGAATAAGGTTGTACGGTGGCGTTCCAGGTGTCTGGACAAAGTTTAAAAACTCATTTGGAAACTCTACAGCTCCATCCTTATTGAAACAGCGTCAATAGATCGGAAAGAACTTGTTTCAGGCAACATTTTTTAGCCGTTCCAGATCAGAAAGTCAAAATCGCACGTTCATACAACCAGATGAAGTCTTTGTAGTTGTTGTTCATGTTAGAAAGGACTTTTGTCTTGAGCTCATCTATCATATCAGGCCGTTGATGCATGTCGAGTTGGTACAAAGGCAATCTTCCGCTGCAAGCAGCTACTGTGAAAAGTTCTCAGCTGTTAAATATCCAAACAGACGGGCTCTCATGTTGGTCTTCAATTCCAGTTTCTGAACATGTTGCTATAGAATAGACGTCTTCAGAGCAGCATCTAGCTCATCAGCCTTTGTGCCTTTTGGGATGACGGAAAGAGTCTGTCGAAAGTCTTCTGAAAGTACCACAGTCATTGCCTCTGATGGCTTTCAAAATCTTGTCAATAGCTTCCAGCGCCGTGCACTCATCCCAGACAATTAGCCATGTTTGTTGCAAAACATTGGCCATGGTTCAATTCCTTGAAATGTCGTAAATTGGAGAATCTGTTTTGGCCAAGTTCAAAGAAATCTTAAAAGCTGTATGTGCAGTTCTGCCAGCAGTAGGAAATGTTGCTGCAATACCAAAAGATATCACAGCGAGATTTATGCAGTACAGCTTAGTCTTTGCGAGAAGAAGGTTGATCAGAAAGGCTCTCTTCCTGTGCCTCCAGTTTGTCTTCTGACAGCATCAATTATCCTGTTGTAAGCAGCTCTTTGGTCATCGAGTAGCTTTGGTTAATTTTCAGCAACAAAAGCCTTCATCTTCTATCTATCTATCTATCTATCTATCTATCTATCTATCTATCTATCTATCTATCTATCTATCTATCTATCTATCTTCTATTACCCATTTATGTGTTCAGAGAAATTAACATCTCCCTAAAAAAGCGTTATATCTCCACCATAACCTTGACCTTGGATCAATTTGATCTGGCTAAAACCTTCCCAGGGTCAACCTGAATAACCATGCAAAATTTCATCGGAATTCGGCTTTTGCACAGATCACTCCTGTCAACTTCAGGTATGGAGGCTTCTTGCTGATGGGTGTTTGGGTGTTCAGTCTTCTATGTTTGATGGTCTCTTCATTCTTGACGTACAAAAGGCCTTTGTTCAAGTCTGGCATGATGGACTCATTTGCAAGATGATTACTTGTGGCTTTCTGACGACCTAATTGCATTGGTTCGCTTCTTCCTGCAAATAGGACCTTCAGTGTTAAGGTTGGTGACTCCTTGTATACTCCTTACGATGTAAATGCTGGTGTTCCCCAAGGCTCTGTCCTGGGGCCAGCCTTGTTCAATTTCTTTATCCACTACTTTCCTAAGTTTGCAAAGTGCAATCTTTACTTGTTTGCTGACGACGGGTCCATCATGACTTGGGCGTGCAATCCAACCCACGTCACCAGTCGTCTACAAAAAGCTTTACACCAGTGTGAGAGCTCGTTCTCTAAGTGGTGCTTAAAGCTGAATGTTAACAAGTGTAAAGTCATGTTCATCACACGCAAACGCAAAAACCCTACATGGACCCTCATTCTCTATAGGAATCTTGAATGGGTTAAAAGTTATAACTAATTCGGAGCTGTGATTGACTCCAAACTCAACTGGAACGACCATGTCCAATATTAACAAGGCTAAGAAAGCGAAGTTTAGTCCGATTCCCCTTCTGAGGCGAAACAGCGCCCCTGGAGTGGACAGCAAACTTTTATTATACAAGATAGTGATTCGCGCTATTCTACTTCACGGTATGCCTGCTTGGGCTTCCATCTGCAAGTCTAGGTGCAGGGATTCTTCAGACGTCCCAAAATGTTAGTCTCCGGTCCATTGCCCAACTTGACAGAAGAGTTGCCAACAACCTCTCCATCTATAAGGAACTGGGGATGATCCATATTGGTTCTTATGTCCAAACACTTCTCAGGAACATGCTGCCCAAGATGGAGCATCATGAAAATACCCTGGTTGTTGGTATTCTGAACCACTTACTCGTTATTAGGGGTCCTCTCAGTTTTCGAAGACCCCGTCATATCCTGGATGTCATTTTTGAGGACCATTAAAAGAGCGACTTCACCAACTACTGGATCTTCTAAATCCTAGTTTTTTGGGGGTTGTCTATTCGTCAATCTGCAATCCGATTCTCGTCCCAACCATGAAGGAACTCTTCTCTGGATGACGAAAGAGGTTCATCAGTCTTCTTTTCCATTTCAGTGTACCTCATTTGGTTTACTTTTGGGCGAGCGTGTAAAGTCAGCAAGGTTCCTGGGCCACTCGTGCTACTTTTTTCATATACTGATCGATTGTCGATTGTCGCAGTAAAAAAACTGTGTATTAAAAAAGCACACTAATGTTACAGAGTGAGTCAAAAGTCGCAGTACACCCAGTTTATTCGAAAACCTTGCAGGAATTGGGAAATCTAAATATTCCAGTCCGGTATGGGTGAGGTGGTCTATCTTCTACAGTATGTACCGAACATGGCTGCCATCTTGAATCTAGTCAATTTTTTTAAATGGAAAGGGGATCGTATGATATATCAAATACATCAGCATTTTCTGACAATTTCATTCCTGTAAACAGATTTGAAGTAGCAGTTATGGTTCAAAATTACAACACATTTTGTTTGGAATTACAGGCTGGACTGTTCTCCATAAAGGACAGTCATTTAATGTGTTCAACATGGTGTCCCTTTTGGTCAAGGCACATTTGAAGGCGCTGAATCCAATCGTCATGCACTCGCAGAAGGATTTCCACAGAAATGCTGGCACACGCGTCTTCAGTGCGTTGCTGGAGATGGTGTCTGTTTCTGATTTTCTCTGCATATACGAGTTGCTTTAAATGACCCCACAGATAAAAGTCAAGTGGTGTGAGATCAAAAGTGTTGTGCAAAAGAGAGATCTTGTCGATGTTGCTCTAGGGCCCACGTGCAAAACTGTATACGTCTGTCTGGGTCATCGTCTGCAAGGTGCTGGAGTATCTGAATCTTGAATGGATGCTATTGATGAGCATGAAGGATTCGTACGATCGATGACTGGCTGATTCCACATTCTGCTGACAAACGTCGTGTGCTGCGTTGTGGGCTCTTGACGAAGGACGCCAAAACCATTGCTGAGGTTGTCTCGTCAGTAGCACTTATTGGACGGCCACTCCGTGCCTTGTCAACCACAGTCCCATTTTCTCGGAATTTCTTAATTAAGCACCTGACAGTGTTGTGTGAAATTGGAGGTCTTTCTGGGTGCCGGTTGTTAAAATCTGCAACTATGACACGGAAACTTCGTTCTCCAGACATTAAAATGACCTCAATTCTCTCCCCCGTGGTCAAAGCCATCTTCAGTTACCTGCTACAAAATGAAACAAAATGTGTTGTAACTTTTGAACCATAACTGCTACTTCAAATCTGTTTACAGGAATGAAATTGTCAGAAAAAGCTGATGTTACTTGATATATCACACTACTCCCTTTCCATTTAAAAAAATTGACTTAGATTCAAGATGGTCATTTCAAGATGGCGGCCATGTTCGGTATTTACCGTAAAAGATAGACCATCTCACCCATACCTTACTGGAATATTCCGATTTCCCAATTCCTGCAAGGTTTTCGAAAAAAAGGGTGCACTGCGACTTTTGACTCGCCCTGTACTTACGAAAGAGAGAGAGAGAGAGATGTATATGTGAAAAAGCGAAAGTATATACAGTATCTGTCTATCGTAAGTACCTTAAGTAAACAAGGTGTTGGCTTTCTCCTCTTTTAGAAACGCAATAATGTTTGACTTCAGGTGAAAGTTCTATTGTGAAGCAAAATTAGGAAGTGCAAAGGGAATTCATGCCTTAATGCATAACACTCAACACGAACGCTATCTGCCCGCAAGGATTTTCGGGTATTAATACGTCAACCTTGCTCTACCGATTGCTGTATATCGCGTTAGGATACTCGATTCATTCCAGAAAAGGTTTACTTGTAAGATAGATAAGAAGGCTGATGGGCCAAAGAGGTGATCAACACAATCAAGTTTATGGATACCATTGACGATTGTCAACCTAACAACAAAGAAATGGAAGGATAACGGAGCCACTATTCCACAAAATAACCGTTTAATAAGCATATATGTATAAATTTCGGCTACTTCAGAATATACTCTTGATGCCGCTAACAACACCTGCTCATGCGTCTTCTGCAACTCTTTCCAGATTGACCTAGATGTTTTTAACATTCTGTATACTTGACATCACTACGCAATGGGTAACTAATTATAAATTCAATAAACTGTATTTACCTTCCATAAGTACTGTTAAAACGTCTCTTAAAATTGTGATTGTTGTGACCAAAACCACTATAGAAAATAAGAACGTACAAATGGGATCCGTTATACCCCATTCGGGCTGTGTGGGAAAGAAAAATATTAAATATATTTTATAATTTGAAAAAGTAAAAATGTTTGCATAGCATTTTTATATTTTATGTAAATTACCTTAAAGTATATAATAAGAGCAGCTACGAAAACGCCAATACTTTGAAGAAAATCGCCAATAACGTGAATGAAAGCTGCTCTCACGTTAATATTGTCCTTGGCGGAACCTTCATTATTATTACTCAGGTGGCTATGGCTCATTCCTCCGTGGCTATGTCCATGGCTACCTCCTTGACAGTACAGCACTATGCCCATACTAAAGAGAAATGAGATTTATAAGTTGTTAGAAGGATATTGTACAAATGTATACTGCAGATGTACACCAATACAATAAGCTCTTGTTGCACAAAATAATTTGTCCAATGGTATAAAACGCCACATGGTCCTGAGCTTTTAGGTAACACTATTTCAAGAGTGTAGTCAGAATACTACAACAAACAGAAAACATCTATTCTTTATAGTCCCGTGGACGGAGAGTGATTGTTGATGAATTCAGATGAAACTGACTAATATTGTGCAAGCCACCAGACGAAATCACATCAGACTTTGAAATTGTATGAACAAAGACATAGGGACGCAGCAATAGATAAATCTTGTTGCGGTAGGGCCAAAGTGCCCTGCGCGTACATAAATTATCGCAGCACCTCCTCTGTGGCCACAGGAATATCTTACTGGATTACTGTACCAGCAATAACTAGAAAAAGACTGCTTAGTCCAGATAGCAAGCGCTACATTAAGCAAGGCAGGAGGGACGTGTGGCCAGACTATTATGACCACCTAACTTTTATATGCGGGGGTGGCCGTGGCCTGGTTGTCTCGTCGGTTGGCTTGCCAATCGATGGAGTTCAGCAACTTCAGGCGCGGCCAGCTGCTGGTTGGGTGACGGCCTGGGCTTGAGGGCCACCGCTGGCGGGACAGCTATTTGGGGCGCGGCTGTTGGGGGACTTTGGTCTGACCCATTTGCCGATTGACCATAGCTGGTGTTCCAGCAGTTGGTGACAGCCTCTGGTTCGTTTATCCCCAGCAGCTCTTCCATCATGAAACCCCCCGTGCTTCGGAGGGCACGTTAAGCCGTCGGTCCCGACTGCTACTGTCATCTCGTAGCAGTCGTTATTAATGGGATGGCGCAAAACTCCCTCGTAGGAGTAGGTGCCGCAGATTATCGCTTGCAATAATCTACCCTCTGTACGAGATAAGATAACTTTTATATGCAAATTATCTACGATTTTGCGCTAAAGTTGCCAGATGGCCAGACCATTATAAATAGGGAAGCAGGTTATTTACCAGGACAGTAGAAGTAATTTGCTTTTGAAGATATGGGTAATCGATGCGATTTAAGAGCCTTTGAAAGTGGGATGATTTTTGGCGCTGGGAGCAGCTGTTTTTAAAGTGTTTAAAGACTGGACTGTCAGCCGGAAGACTGGGTGTGAACGTGCGAGTTGTGGCCGTCAGCGAATGTTCGGGCAGAACGGAAAATTGAAAGGCTGGTACAAGACAACAGAAGACCAACAGTGCATCACATAATCGCAGATCTTAATCAGGGAGGGATCCTCTCAAATGATCTCTGAACTCACTGCTCGCCATACACTACATCGTATGGGATTTGGCAGCCGAAGGCCTGTTCGAACACCTTTGCTGTCAGCAGTTAATAACATAAAACGTCTCCAATTCGCACAGTCAAGCATTGGTGAAAAAATCATGCGGTACGATGAATCACGTTTCCAGTTGCGTCTTGGAGATGACAGAGCAAGAATTTGGCGGAAACGGCATGAAAGCATGGACCCTACGCGTGAGTACAATATCCTTAAAATTGATGGGGGCAGTGTTATGGTTTGAGGCAGGTTTTCTTGCCAGATTGGGGCCCTTTACTTCTTGTGAAACAACGTCTGAATAGCACAACATACTTAAGAATCGTCGCTGATCAAATTCATCCTAAAATGTTGATGGCGTATTCCAATAGAGATGGCTTCTTCCAAGAAGACAATGTGCCATGCCACGGTGCTCGTATTGTACAGGAGTGGTTTCAAGAACCACTTTGGTCAGCAGATCTCAATCCAATTGGGCATTTGTGGGACGAAGTTGAAAGAGCCATCAGGCAGCTGGTTCCACAACTATCAAATCTCGCACAACTGGACAGTGCTATTCGTCAGAATCCTCGCATCACTTTAATATTTTGTGGAGTCACTGTCAAGAAGAATCGCCACAGTACTGAAGAATCAAGGCAAAAAGTGATCCAACGAAATACTGATGGGATGGTCATAATAATCTGTTTGCTGATCAAGCAGTCTTGGTAACCGTGTATCTAGGGGCATATGGTTTTTTCCCAAAAGGATAATGCGCCAATCACTGCAGTACGATTCCAAAAACAGACCATTCGATTTTTCCTTGCCGCAGTAGCTCGGGAGATCCCCAGATCGGAATTTCATCGAATCTCCAAGACATGCGTGACAACTCATATCGTATGACATTTCGTAACGTTTTGAGAATCTTTTTCATTCTATGCTCAGATGAATGTAGGCAGTTTTGAAGGCTCTACGTGTTACGACCCTTATGTATCTAAGAAAGAGCCCAGTAGTGTACATTGCAGTATAGAATTCTGTCAATAATATATGAACAAAATATTGTACAATTTAAAAAGCATCACAACAATCTGATATACCCTTACGAAAAGAGGTCCGAACCAAATACAAAAATATTAGACTAACAATTCATAATACTTACATAATATTTACGCCGACACCTACTCCAGACGTTAGCAACATAATTGTTGCTTCTATTTCGTACGATTGAGAAATAATCCTTTCGACGGCCATATAGACGAGAATACCCGTCACGACCCAGATTAAAAGCACTGACGTTAAGGCTCCCATAACCTCTAAAAATTTAAATATTTAAATTAAATATTATCAAAAATTAGAATTCTAGAATCACTTTAATGTAAAGGTGCCTAAAAATGTGTACACACTTCAAGAAAAGAAAAACCTGGATAAAAGCTGTTATACAAACTCCATTTATTACAACAGGGACTCGGGCAAAAGTTGATCAAAAATTTAGGGACAGCCCTCATAACTTATTACAGACTTTCAGACGTTTATCTGCTTCGTATTATTAAGATATGGGTCGTACAAAAGTGCTCAGCGACTTCCAACATAGATTCATCATAGGCAATATCATTGTGAAGTGGGAAACCCAGGGAACAAAAGCAGTGCAATCACGAACGTCTTCTGCTAAAAAGATTACTACTGTGTTGCTAGCGCAAACACTAATCGTCGGAACTCCGTTCCCAGGGTTTCCACGGTCGTGCTGCTGCTCTCAAGCCCTTCAACACTGACAACAGTTTCCGGCGATTTTTGGAATGGTGTAAAACTCGAGCATGAAACAGTGGAAACATAAACTATGGACGCATGAATCACTCTGACAATCAGATGGACGAAGTTGGGTTTGGCGAATGCCTGGAGAACGTTTCCTATCTGAGTGTGAGATGCGTACTGTGATGTTGAGAGAGGTGGCATCATGATATGTGGCGGCTCTTTTTCATGGTTCGGTCTGGGCCAGCTTGTTTTTGTTGCTTATCGAGAAATCTTGGACAACTGTGCACTGTCGAAATTGTGGGAACAGTTCGAGGATGGGCCTTTTCTGTATCAACATGCCAAAAGCTGCTTGCCATAAGCAAGGTTTGTACACTACTGGTTTCAACGGGGTTGAAGAAAGTGATTAGCCTTTCCAGAGCCCCGATCTCAAACCCACTGAACACCTGTGGGATGAATTGGAACGTCTACTATGAGCCAGACCACGCCGTCCTTCATCCGTGGCTGAACTAACAGTGCTTTGAGGCAAGAATGAGGGAAATTACAACTTCTTACTACCAAAAACTGGTGGAAAGTCTTCCTCAGAGGGTGGAGGCTGTCATTAGAGCAAAAGGTAATTCCTGTTATGTGAAGCTTGCGACGAAGAAATGCTGGTGTCCCTAAACTTTTGATCAAATGGAGTAGTTACTCATTATAATCCGCAATTCAAATTATACCTGCTCTGTACCAGCCAAAGCTCATTCTTTTCGTTGCTGGTCTAGCCGCAACCCATAGGGAAAACAAGCTGATCATGAAGCTCGCAAAATCTGTTAGAAGATGGGCTGCGTCAGTCATGATTGCCAAGCTTCCAGCCAAGTAACCACCTGTAACAAATATAAAGTGTGCAAGGTGTTTTAAATAGTTTTACAATTTTCAAAAATACTCAAAGTGTTCAAAAAGTTCATTACCAGTCTCAATATATCAATAACTAATGGGAATTTCCAGATTTCGAAAAATTTATCTCATATCAAATTACACTGAGTTAGCAAAACTCATGGGATAACAAGCACATTGATTGATGGGCATGGCTCACGAATTCACAGGGGTAACAGATTCTGGGAATGGACCATTAGACGTTGTGGGAAGAGCTTGGATTAATCAGAAATGGCACGTCGTCGCGAGTTGACGTCTTTTGAACGGGGTATGATAGTAGGTGCCCGACGCATGGGATGTTCCATTTCGGCAGTGGTGCAGGAATTTGGCTTTCCGCGCTCAACTGTCTCCATGGTGTATCGGGAATGGCTGGATGAAGGCATCACAGTCCACAACAGGCACCATACCGGGCGTCCAGCTGCCCTGAATGATCGTGACCGGCGACACCTGGGACGAATGATTCAGAGAGACAGGAGCGCAACAGTGCAGCAAATCACAGACCAGTTCAATACTGGCCGCACTAGAAACGTCTCTCGGTGGACAATCCGTCGGAATCTGCATGCCCTCGGGTGCCAATGCGTACCCAGCGTCATCGGACACTCCGGCGTGCATTTGCCACCAACCATCTTGGCTGGACTCTGCAACAGTGGCGTAATGTCATATGGTCAGATGAGTCACGATATCAACTGTACCACGCTGATGGGAGGCTCCGTGTGTGGCGCAGACCTCACGAAACGATGGATCCCGCATGCCAACAGGTGGTGGTGCAGGGTTGTGGGGCGTCAGTGATGGTCTGGGGTGCATTTTCCTGGTTTGGAATGGGCCCTCTGGTTATCCTGGAACAAACGTTGAATGGTCCACGGTGTCGTCAACTCATCGGAGACCATCTGCACCCGTTTTTGACATTTCAACACCCTGACGACGTAGCAGTCTTTCAAGATGACAATGCTCCACCACATCGCTCCAATGTCGTCCACGAATGGTTCGAGGAGCATGCAGGAGAGGTCCAACGACTGAGCTGGCCAGCCCGGAGCCCTGACATGAATCCCATCGAGCATATCTGGGATGCTGTTGAAGTCAGGCTCCGGGCACTGGATCATCCGCCCACGAACGGGCAGCAACTCTCTTCGGCTCTGCAGACTATCTGGTGTCAACTGCCTCCAGAAGTGTACCAGGGACTTGCAGACTCACTACCACGCCGTATTGCTGCACTCCACAGGGCCAGAGGTGGCCCGACCAGATATTAAGTAACTATCCCATGAGTTTTGCTAACTCAGTGTAGGTGTGAGTTTCTTAACAATGATCTTAATTTTGACCTAAACCGTAATGAAAACCGTAAGAGATAGAAAAAAAAAGTCAATTGTGAAGTATAAATTTAGTCTAAGTCATGTATCCGATTTGATTTTGCAACAATGGTTACCTAATAAAAAGTAATTTTGTAATGCCAATTTTCAATCATCAGCTTTGCTGATACTAATATGTATTTTGTTTGATTTCAGGTTAAGCAGCATTGATCCTGGTCAGCGTTTGAATGGCAACATTAAAAAAAGGCAGAGTACCCTCAAAATGAAATGTTTGACAAGGTATTTTATTATGGTGCAAGTCAACAAGATGGTGTACTTGCAATCCAAATGCATGCTGAAAGATATCCAAATCGCCGCGATCCTTCAAGACAAGCCTTTGGAAATATTATTGCACGTTTTCAGAACACAGATAGTGTTCAACAATATGCAAGACAGGGGCGACCAAAATCAGCAACAAATGAGGATACTGCCATAGTGGTTCTTGCTTCTAATCCACATACCAGCATACTTTCCATTTCTGATGATAATGGTTGCAGCGTAAGATGTGTGTGCTTCATGGTCATAAATTTCATCCATTCCATGTACACTGTCATCAAACCCGTAATGCACATGACTATGAAATACGTTCAGAGTATTGTAGCTGTAAATTTGGTAGAGACTTTACAAGACAAAAAAAGGGAGAACAGAGTTTCTGACTAGTTTCGCCATTTATTCCCGGTGTTATCAAAGATACACACAATCGACAATCGAACAGTGAAGTGTACATTTGTTAGGATGGGACGAAAGCAGCGCTTTCACAAAGCTCATCTAACCAGAATAAACTCCAAATGAAATACACTGAGGTAGTCAAGAAGCCTAACCAACCCAAGCGGTCTTCCATATTATACAAAAAAGAAAATAAGATTGACGATTGTCAGAAACAAAATACAAACGAAATAAAAACACAAGGAGAAAGAAGATTATTACATCTTCCAGTAGTCCGGAAAAGAGACGTTGCTAATATCTTCAAAATTGACGTCAAGAACGTGCCTCGGTTTACGATACTTCGTATGCCAGTTCATAATTAATGAGTTCTTCAGTATTCCATTCACAAGTTTATTGTCGTGAGTCTTCATCTTCTGTATCATAATCAAAAGGAGATCCTGTATAAACTTTCCGATATGTGCCATGTTTAAATCCAAGTGGATGGACTGGTTTTTCACCGTCCTTCTGTCCAGCTGGGCAATGGTCCTCAGGGTAACGTTCTGGAATGACTGTAGTTCACTGCATCTGGTTTTACAGATAGTCGCCCACGCAGGCATGCCATAGAGAAGTATGGTCCGGATAATCGACTTGTACAGAAGTAGCTTGTTGTCAATGCTGAGGGCGCTGTTGCGACCTATGAGAGCTATGATACTGTACTTAGCCCTCTTCGCTTTGTTCAGAGCATAGGACATATGCTGGTTCCATGAGAGTCTTGAGTCAATGATAACTCCCAGATACTTGTAGTTGTCCACCCAGTCCAGTTTCTTATTGAACAGAACAAGAGAATCTGGGGGTTGCTTGAGCTTCCTATTGAGGTACAAAGCCTTGCACTTTCCAACGTTAAGGTTCAACTTCCAGCAGTTAAACCAGTCTTCGAACTGCTTCAAGGCGCACTGCAGCCGAGTGATAACGTGAGCCGGCTGGTGTGCCCATGTCATAATGGCAGTGTCATCCGCATAAAAATACAGATTACAATTATCGGGTTTCGGGAAATCATGTACAAAGTAATTAAATAGCACAGGCCCGAGGACAGAACTCTGAGGGACACCGGCCTTTACAACACGGGGAAGATACACACAAGAAGACATAAACCTTTATATACAGAAAATATGGTACAGAATGATAACAAATAATAATGATGAAGAAATAACAAATAGTAAATAAATAAATTATACAGTGGCCACATTTGGATACGAGAATGGTTGGATAAGCAACCAATAACAATGAAATTATAAGGAAACATTGAGAGGAAAATTGATTGAGGAAATATAAAGGTAAAAGTGACGTCATAACGCAAACAAAATTGAAAAAGCGGACCTAGTAGAAGACTCATCCAGAGTTAACATAAAATAAGATAACAATAAGAAAATGGAAAAGAAAGTAAATATACAAAATTACAAGATATCGGATAAAAAATTTAAAATAGAATAAATAACAAAAACGGTTTGGCAATTGCGGAGGTGATCTGGAGAGGAGATCTTATCTTTAAAGATCTCAATAGCTTCGAGAGTGGCGGTCATGAATGGATCGTTGCATAGATGGAGAAAGGTGGATCGCGTAGTGTGATTTATTATCTTGTTTCTTGTAGGAGTCCATGTGCTCCTTGAATCGTTTATTGAAATTGCGGGTCGACAGGCCTATATAGTGTTTATCGCAAAATCCACAGTTTAATCTATAAACTCCGGAACGGTCGATGAGCGGTTGGAAACTTGGAGGCCGAGTGAGGAGAGGAAGACGGAAAGGCGATAACAATGTGGACTAATGAATCGCAAGGACGCCCATTTCTTGGATGGGGATGGGTGAGGAGATTTTAGGTTGGAGAGGGCAAGTTTCCTTTGTTGGAGAATACGGGAAAAGGTGGAAGTAGTGTAGCTATTCTATAAGGCGAGGGCGCGTATAGTTCGGAATTCGGTGGTACGGGAAGAAGGATTGAGGGGTAACTTGAGAGCACGGTCGATGAAGAAACGGAGGGAGGCTTGTTTATGGATAGGAGGGTGTGAAGAGGAACAGTGGATTAAGTTAGATGATGTGGTAGGTTTACGGTAGACGGAGAAGAAAAAGCGGTGGTTGGAGGGGGTCATTAGTGATGAGGATATCGAGATATGGAAGAGAGCGGTTAGATTCGGTTTCAAAGGTCAACTGAATGTGGGATGAGAACAGTTTCTGATATTTATTCTATTTTAGATTCTTTATCAGATATCTTTTAATTTTGTATATTTACTTTCTTTTCCATTTTCTTATTGTTACCTTAGTTTATGTTAACTCTGGAGCGGTCTTCTACTACGTCCGCGTTTTCGATTTTATTTGCGTTACGACGTCACTTTTTCCTTTATATTTCAATCAATTTCCTCTCAAGGTTTCCTTATAATTTCATTGTTATTGGTTCCTTATCCAACCATTCTCCTATCCAAATGTCGCCACAGTATAACTTATTTATTTACTATTTGTTATTTCTTCATCCAATCATGTTCTCATTCTGTACCATATTTTCTGTATATAAAGGCTTATGTCTTCTTGTGTGTATCCTTGACAAAGGCGGGAATAAATGGCGATACTAGTCGGAAACTCTGTTCTCCATTTGTTGTATTGTAAAGTCTCTACCAAATTTATCGATAGAAACAGCACTATGGAACCTTTACTCAACGATTGTACTGTAACTGGCTTCTTTGTCAAACACATGATGATCCACAGTTCACAAAGAAGATTTTGTGGTCAGACGAATCACAATTTGCACTTAATAGTGTTGTTGATAAACATAACTTCCATTACGGGGCCAATGAAAATCCTCATTGGTTAAGACAAAATGCTCACCAAGTGAATTGGAGGATAAATATAGGGAGTGACATGTACAACAATCAACTTATTGGTCCACGATGGAAATCTCACTGGCTAGCGTTATTGAGATGTTATTCTAAACAATGTTGTGCAAGAGTTTATTATTGAAGAGATGCCATTAAGAGAAGGTTGTGAAATTTGGTTTCAGCAGGATGGTGCACCTCCACATTTCTTTTTACAATGGCAGCACGTGAATGCTTAAACTTGATGTTTCTAGATAAATGGATTGGACGAGGTGAACCAGTCACATGGCCACCCCGCTCACCAGACTTAAAACCTCTGGACTTCATCTTATGAGGCCATGTAAAAATACAGTTTATGAAACACCACCAGTAAATTTAGCTGATCTTCAGCAGAGAATTACAATTTCATGTGCAGCAATAACCACTACAACAATGACAGGTGTGCATCAATCCATCAAACATCGTGTAGAATTATGTGTAGCATCTGAAATGGTCAATATATTGAACATTTACTTTCGTCAGTACCTGTTGGCGTATTCTGTGGCTTTACATTCCTATTGTCACAAAATTATTTTTTATTAGGTAACCATCGTTGCAAAGTCAAATCGAATAAATGATTTAGACTAATTTTAAGGTGCTATACAAATTTAAATTGACTTTTTTTTCTATCTCTTACGGTTTTCATTATGCATTAAATTTGACTTTTATATTAAATGTGAAGGTCAAAATTAAGATCATTGTTAAAAATCCCACACGCAAATTGAAACGACATAATTTTTTCGAAATCTGGAAATTCCCATTAGTTATTGAGATATTGAGACTGGTAATGACAGTCTTTTTGAAAATCCTGTGTAGTATGAAAATTAAATGTGATTTATATTATTTAAATCAATAAAGATAACAAAATTAAAATATAATATTTAATACAGGGTGTTTCAAAATTATGTACAATAAATTTAGTGACATATTCTTCAGGTCAAAAGAAGACGAAAATGTTCTATAGCATTTTGTCTGGAAACGATTTATTTACGCGATACAGCCAACTAAACCCGTGGCTCCAAATTACAGGAATTGTTCAAAGTGCCCGCCACCAGCTCGC
>JAHWFO010097243.1:143574-162837 GCA_023313115.1 Rhysida immarginata
AAAAATACTTCTAAGGACCTCTTCTATCATCTCCCAAAAAATCTGTACTCCATTCAAAAACACCCTGTATAGATTCTATGATTGGCCCCTTGTCAGCATTTAATAACTTATATCAATGCTTTCAAAGCTCTTTAATTAATTTCTTCAATTCAGAGGCCTGAATAACTTAAAAATTATTTAAACTAATACTGTACATATTTCTAAAGCAAGAAATATTTACCATACTGGAAGTGCTCGTTCCAAACTTGTTTTTGTGTTGTTTACATCTCGCAATATGTTATGAAAATCAGCTGAAATCTTTTTGAGCTTTCGATGTTTTTGTGATTTTGCTTATTTGTGGACAATGTTTCGTACGAAGAAAGCCGTTTAAATATACTGTGTTTGATGATAGTGCGTGAATGTAAAATAAATAGTGAGGCTGTAAATAAATAAGAGTTTTCAAATATGAAGTAAAAGTAAATGTCCTTTAAGTCTATAATTTTTAAGCGGAATGTATTCCATATCCATAGAACGCCAAGAGAACTGATGGCAACGCACTTAGCAACTAACGCGGTCTTTAAATTTATTTTTAAATAAAAATTATTTATTATACTCATTAAAAAGACAAACAATGAATAATACATATTTTCCTAATAAAAAGAGGTTTGTTTGTTTATTTTTTAACATCTCTTCTACGTAATGAAATTCTATAGTTACCTCCTCGAGGAATTCCGGTTACGTAAAGAGATTATATTTTCAAAGATATTATTAACGCAAGTGGATCAGCTTAAAGTTTAAAGTTACGTTTTCTTTTTCGCCATTACACAATAGAGGATCTTGTTGTAAATTTGAAACTGAGATTCTAACATAACTATTTAGAAGCTCTCTGATATCATTAACCTCAGTAGACCTTCTTTATGCTAACACTTTCCAAAAGACCTCCACTTTATGCTTTTATAAAGTATTTTAGGATTGTCTCTGAAACCTTTTTGAATAAATTTTTTTATCAGTGAAGTGGCTTCTCTCAGGTAAATATTTTTTATTACAATTTATACTTTAAGTATATAAATTATGGCAAAAATTCAATTAACATGAGCAAAACTTCAATTAACATGATTATTTTTCAGAAGTTTCCTTTTTTTACGACTTTTTTATTATTCATAAACAATTAAACAAACGAGTATTCTAATTGCTGTTCTGCGTAAGCGAAACAATATCCGACCTGTGTCAACAATTATCAAAAATAAACTTTTAATAAAAAAATTTAATTATAATTGTGAACATCAGAAGTAGAATCGTAATATTACACAGAAGTTTTAATTGAAGCTGTTTATTGTTTTCATTAAAATGTTGGAATTTGTTCATATGTTGAAATTTGAATTATGCCTAAGTTTTATGAGGTAGGCCATAGGACTAAGACTGTGTCTTTATTTTCATTAAGGTTGTTATTAAACTGGTATAAAGTATTTTATTAAATTCGTTTAATTTTGTTGTGCTAAAAGATACCCCTAACTTTTAGATGCGTTGAAGCACTTTACGTATGTATGACAACCTTTGAAAGAATTTCTTTGAAAAGCAGCTGAATATCGTTAATTAAGGAAATGAAATTTATTGTATTATTTATACAGAAACTAATGAATTAGAAGTCACGTAAAGTCACTTATAATAAATTTATGCAACATATTTTGAGATCGTGTGATTTAAGAAGGACTGGGAAGTCTAATCATATAATTTGATCAAAAAGATACTCTAGTTGGATCCACTATTGGAATAACGAAGCAGCTGACTGGGTTTTTGAAAGGTGGGATATGCAGGGTTCCAACCGTTGAAAAAATGATCCACAGTATTAGCCGAAAGGGATAATACCTCATTTGCACTAGTCCACTAAATCTAGATCGGCAGTTTGAACTACAGTCTGTAAAAAAATTCTTCATACCCTTGCATTTTTGGTGCAAAATTTGCAATAATAAATAAAATATTGTCATTTTATTGTCATATTGAAAAAATGAATGTAGTCATGATAATAGAGTTTATCATGGGAAATCATAAAATTGTTTAAATGTTTTCTGTGTAATGTGTATCTATCAAACGTTTACTTTATTGACGCAAAAACTTAGTAGTGTACAAACATTTTATATTGAAATTGTGCCATCCCGCAAGGGTCCGAGCTCGCTTGGCTCTTGTCCCAAGCTCACTTGGCTCACCATCGATCTATATTAACTAACTGGATGCACCACTCCCATTGACTGTGTGGTAGAGGTGGGCGATTCTCGATTACCCGATACCTGAGTGGAATCGACTCCGAATCGCTTCTCGATTCCAACTTTGTCAAAAATCGATTCCCGACAATTGCCCCGCCCGGTCTTTATTTGCTTTTCGTACGTTGATTGGATAAGAACGTAAAGAACAGATTGGGTACACGATATTTTTTTATTCTTTATTAGTCTGTTATTAGTGAGTCCATATGCCATTAGTGAGTTGATTTCCCGAAAAAGATCTCGTTTAAGTGAAATTAATGTTCAAACGAAAGTAGGACAATTTGCTACCGGACACTTTTCCTACTAGTAGGCTACCACAATTACATTTTTGGGGTTACATAATTTTTCCTGTGGTTTTTTGGGGAGGAATTTTGTTTTAGGTGGAATCAGTGGGTGGAATTGACTCAAACCCAAATATCCAGCTACTACATGAAGCTTCCTCCTCTGCATCCAGAATAATCATTTTCGGGACTTCTCAATGTTTACGACTACTGTCAAATGCGGAATTATGGTTCATGGATGGGATTTTACTGTATCTCCTCAAGGATTTCTGCAGTTATATGTAATACACATTCCGCTGGGTGAATCGGCAGTTGATGTTGTGTATGCCTTTTTGCAGAATAAAACTTAAATGGTGTACGAAGAGCATTTCAGAGCATTACTCTCCCGCTGTGAGGCCTTCGGCTATTCCCTGGACCCTACGACTGTGATCATGGATTTCGAACGTTCTCCCTAGGACAGCTTTTGGAGAGCACGTCGACATTCGTGGCTGTTATTTTCACTTAACGCAAAGC
The DNA here is from genome assembly GCA_023313115.1 of Rhysida immarginata. Classification (NCBI taxonomy): domain Eukaryota; kingdom Metazoa; phylum Arthropoda; class Chilopoda; order Scolopendromorpha; family Scolopendridae; genus Rhysida; species Rhysida immarginata. The sequence goes on from JAHWFO010097243.1 coordinate 146,606, forward strand.
ACATGGAGAAAAATTCAAGAAGTTGGGCTTGCAACCGATATCGAGAGGACGAACGTTTCCATCACTTTATCGGGATGTTGGACGATCTTGCCTTTCTGCCTGTGAGAGAGGTTTCAAATGGAATGGCTTGTCTTCGTGCCACAATGCCAGATGGAGCAGAGGACGTTATTGACTATTTCGACAGAATTTATGTCACTGGAACACACAGACGGGTCCAAAGTAAATTAGGGACTTTACGAATCCAAAAACCTCACCGTTTCTCTGATATTAAGAATTTTATCATTTTTCCGAAAACGATAAAAATCCTAAAAAAATGTACTGAATAAAATAAATTTACTAATTTAAGAAATGTGCATTTTATGGAGATTCTTAAATGGTTTTTCCACAATAAACGAGATATTGCGAATCTAACTATTTGAATTTTCTGTGATTTCTTCACAATTTATCCCTTTCGATTTTAACCAGCAATATCTCGTTTATTGTGGGAAAAACCTTAACTAATACTCCATATTAGAATCTCCATTAAATACACATTTTTTTAATTAGTAAATTTATTTCATTCAGTACTAATATTCATTAAAATTTACAATTTCACAACTTAAAAGTTTTTTCAAAATTTCAAAATTTTCAATTTACTCAATATGAAGTACAATATGAAAAACAAAAGTAAACTTTTTATTAAGATTTTAAATATAACACATTTTCGGGACTGTACTCTACACAAAAATATATTTCAGTATCCGCTTTAAATAAAATTTTATTTTTAAATATTATTAAAAATAATAAATAAACTTCATCGGTTTTAAATTACCTTTTTTTTCTTATTTCTTTCTTTAAATATATCTAAAAAAATTATTCGCAATACGCTTTTAAGTATTATGTTTACAATGTTCGTGCCGGCAAATTATCACATATTTCAAGTGTAAGGCTTTTTTTCATTGAATGCAATGTAGATATAACAAGAACTTTTTTAAAAAAATGAACCGACTTCATGGGCCAAACAGAGAACCTCCTTTTTTGAAGTCGGTAATAACGCATAAATATAAAACATGGTCAATCGCATGACCACTAAATAAGAAAATTTTTAATTTTTCCTTCAAAATAAAAACACTTTCTGCCAGGATTTATAAGTTTACAGGCACATTAAAATATATTTGTATGCTGTTAGTGAACAAGGCGAATGTAAGCCAAGGAAATAGCTTTAGTCATCGAACTTCGGCCGAAACTAAGTCTTAATTAAGTCCCTACAGGTCCGCAACTATTAATACGTCGATAGTCGGCAAATATCAGATTATCCTTTTTATATCCTAGATCCGTCATAGTAAATTTCTGTTAAGTAAAAAAAAAAAAGTTCAACGATATGTAAATCCGATTGAATGTGATTCTCAAGCCGAGGATTACAAATAGGGAGTGAATTCCGCGTTTTTAAAAGCAAATTTAATAAATATTTAGAAGTTAGTAGCGTTTTTGTCCACGTTTTTCATGTTTAGCATGTCCAAATCTATAAAAAACTAGAAGAGGTACCCGGCGTTGCCCGGGATAATTACACTTGCACAATCTTTTCCTTTCATTGTTAGTCATGAGATATTGATTGTTTGTTCATGTAGAGCGTTTGTGAATTGCGTGTTGATACCATTGTTGATACCTATTGTTGTACAAACTTTGCCTTGCATTGTTGGTCATGAGATATTTCTCATTAAAATGCCTTGCCATAACCATGAATATCGATTTTTTATCGATATTTATTATTTTTCCGAAATCTGAGGTAGACAGTGACCTTCCTCATGCTTTGAAGGTCATGTATGCGAAATTTTATTAAGATCGGAATAAAACTGTAGATTTGTATAAAAAACAGACCCACAGACAGACCCACAGACAGACCCACAAACATCCTTCTTTATATATATAGATAGACAAGTGTTACTTTAAAAAAAAAAATCCATGCATAATCCCTATTGTTGGATGGCAATTGTCCTAGGTGGCGATTGTCCTAGGTGGCAGTTGTCCTAGAACCATGGCTAATAAGCAACCCGCAACATTCTTCGTCCCTTATTGCCTCTCTTCACCTTGAGCGCAGTTTTTTCATTGCATCACCATTAAAAAAAACAAGCGATACTTGTTCGCTTTACTGCAAATCTCCCAAAAATTGTCACAAACTCATTTTCCATATATGGAAACCTCTGAGAACTACTGCGGCTCTTCCCCGAGCCGGTGATACAACAACAGAGGGACTCGGGTCCCATTGTTGTAGCATCACCGATGCAAACAAAAAAGAAAGAAAAACAATAATAATAACGTTAAAATCTTACGTCTATGTTTTACAACAATTAATCGCATAAACAATAACCTTAAAATGAATACAGTGCCAATCAAAAATTCATAAACTAAAAACTAAATACCCATTTCCCCCACCAATAAAACAACAAAGAACTGACACACATATCACAAAATGTTATATTTTAATATGCCGTTTGTCCACCTTTAGCTTTAATCAAGGCATTACTCTATGTGGCATTGATTCGACCAATGACATAGTCACAGAAGGGTCCAATAAGTTAAATTCTTCTGTAATGGCTGTTTTTAATTTTTGTCTACGTTTTGCAATGTTTGAACTTGATAATTGCCCATAAATGTTCAGTTACATTCATATCTGATGATTGTGGGAGCGAGTCCATCACACGAATCGTCTGATGTGCAAACCATTGTTGCAGAAATTTTTTTGTGTGCCTGAGGTCACCGTCCTACTGGAACACACAGTTCTTTCGTAGTCTCATTTTTTGTCGAAATAGTGGCAAATTTCTTTCCAAGATATCTTTGTATACTGCAGCTGTCGTTATTCCACTAAGTTATTTTCAGCAACATTTTATTTATTATTACAAATTTTGCACAAAAATTGCAAGAGTATGAAGTCTTTCTTTACAGACTGTAGATTCGGTTTTTGAAGTGCGAACGCTAGCGATCTGGGTTTGATCTAAATCGATGGTCCCTAAAATCGAGTCATAGAATCCTGTTTGGAGAACTCCATCGTTGCTGTTAATGTAGATTCGTTTCTTCCCGCACTTCGATAGCTTCCGCAAAACAGAAATTCGTCCATATCCAAGGAGATGGAATGAGAAATGATTTTTCAGGATTCAACAAAACTCATGTTTAAGAATCACCAAATAGGAGTTGTAAAACTGGGTCGAGATTAAAGTATCGGTTCGCTAACTGGATTAACAGTGCCGAAATGTATTGTAGATTTACTCGATCTAGTACTGTTGTGCGAACGGAGTCTAACTGTGCCTCAAAGACAATCAACCGTGATCGAGATCGTCATCCTTTAAAGCGATTTGTAAGGAGAGACAACATCCACTGTGTAACAATTGGTGTCAGCGGTATCTAGAACATAGTGAATGGACACGTGAAGACTGAAGAAGGTCATGTGGTCTGTACAAAACTTTCAGGATATGTTCCAGGGACCAAAGCAAGCAGAAAATGTCATATGAACAAAGGGTTGAAAATGCTTCTTTCTATAGTTCTAACGGTTTGAAGGTGTTCTGCAGTAAAAGATGAATTAGGAGAATTCAAAGAACCGGAGACATATTGAGCCTTTGATGTAGCATTTGCCTTGTTATACCTACGTTATAGTAGAATTTGCCTTTTACAACAAGTGTATTGTCATGTTATATGTACTATAGAAATAAATCACAGTTTGCAACTCCTGTCCACTTTAACGTTAATTTCATCTACATGACAACTTTAAATCGTTATAACTCTAGATAAAAGCGTTTTCGACCCCATGTTCATGTGATATTTTCTGTTTGGCGGAGATCCCGTGAAGCAATGCGTTTACAGGATTGACGTGAGACTTGTGTGCAGCTGCTCTACTATGAATACCTAATGAATATAGCTAATTTCCGATAGTTTTAGTGCAAGCACGAAGTCCGGTGGCGTTTTCAACTTGAGATGTTATATCAGCTGCACAGGACTGGCGTGATTTTACGAACATCCGTCTCCAGGTTCTCAGAGCCCGATTCGTCGTTTACGAGGCCTGCCAGGATGCGATTTTGCTATATGAAGACAGCCCAGGGTTTTGGTGGTAATGTCATGATATTGGCCTTCTGCTGTAAGATACTGGTCTCCTGAAAATCATTGAAAATTGATACGTTCCACGGACTACCTGTACCAAGTTCATCCTCCGATGCTGGTGTTCTAGCCTGCATGTGACAATAGCAGCCCCTTAGCGAATGTCTGGAACACGTTGGAGCGACATATCCGAAAACGAGATCCTTTTCCAACAAAGCTACGAGAACTAAGGTAATGATTGGCGCACGCCTTATCTTCCATTGACTTACAAGTGCTTCCGCATCTTGCATGCTGTTATTCGAGCTAAGAGAAATCCAGTGTAATATTAAACGGATTGTTATACTTTAATTCAAGGTTAAAAGCTACATATACAATATACTATAGTATTCAAGCAGCTATTCTTCGTGGTATGCTTTCTACTAAATTCTGGAAAACTGCTTGCGGAATTCTTTTCCACTTCTCCTGTAAAGCTAACCCCAACGCAGACAGTGAAGAAAGCCCGTTCCAATTTATCCCAAAGGCTTTCTATCGGGTTCAGGTCAGGGTTGACCAAGCCAAAATTTCGATATCATTCCGGCCAAACCATTCTTTTACAATCTTCGCAGTATGGCACGGACAGTTGTCCTGCTGAAAATGACACAAGCCTCTACCAAAGAGTTGCCACAGAATAAGGGGCATGGAATTGTCCAGAATGTCGAGGTATTCGTAGACTTCATCTTTTCACTCGATACAACCAATGGCCCAAGTTCAAACCACAAAAACCAGCTTCAAGCATCACCTTTGGGTCGATACAGTCTGGATTGAATTATTCTCCAGGTAATCGCCACACCCACACATGTCCATATGATTTTCAAAGTGTAAATCGCGATTCGTTGGTCCACAAAATGTTCCAGTTCTAAGGTCCAGGAACGTTGAGTTAAACACCAGTTCAAACGTCTTTTAGCGTTTACAGGATTAACGTCAGGCTTGTGTGCAGTTCCTCTACCATGAAAACCTAATGAATATAGCTCTTTTCAGATAGTGTTAGTGCAAGCACGAAGTTCGGTGGTGTTTTCAACTTGAGATGTTAGATCAGCTGCAGAGGACTGCAGATTCTCAGAGCCAATCCGTCGTTTACGAGGCCTGGAAGAACGCGATTTTGCGCCACTAGTCTTCCATCTTCGAATCCCAAATACCACTGTCGATTTTGGAATCTGTAGACTGATTCATCGAATTGTACGAGGGGCGATTGATAAATAAGGTCTCTATGGCTGTAACTTTTTTATTTGTTAACCGATTTTCAAAATTCTTTTTGTATCTGATACTCACATTTGTCCTCTATGTAATGCACTATTCACTTTTTGACATAGTCCCCATCCCTTTCCACGCATTGTACCAACGCGTGACCAGTTGGGTGAACCCGTCAGAGAGGAATTCCGGAGTTGTTGTCGACACAAGGATTGAATGGTAGCGTTTACCTCGCCGTCAGAACCAACTCATGTCCCTTAAAGGGCTCTTTCTTCTTTGGGAAGTCTTTCATCTTTGAACTGTAGGCGCTGCAAGGCCTCTAGTGTGTGGTGACTCGTGTGTGGGCGGACGTTATCGTACTCCAGAAGAGGGTCCAAAGCTGCCATTCAATCCTGGTGTCGACAACAACTCCGGAATTCCTCTCCGACGGGTTCACCCAACTGGTCACGCATTGGTATAATGCGTGGAAAGGGATGGGGACTATGTCGAAAAGTGAATAGTGCATTACATAGAGGACAAATGTGATTATAAGATACAAAGAGAATTTTGAAAATCGGTTAACAAATAAAAAAGTTACAGTCATGGAGACCTTATTTATCAATCGCCCCTCGTAACTTTGCTTTGCGTTCTTCCAACTAACTAGTTTGTAATAGGGAGACGCTTTTATGCAACGTTCTGCGCATACGTCTAATTTGAATCACAAAGGAATTTTGCATGCTTCGTCAGGTGCCAAAATATTTTTTCGAAATAGTGTATTATCGTTTTGAAGATGTTAAACTCGAGATTCAAAGCTTCCAAGCTTTGCCTGATTCCCCTGACCCTGGTAAAACTTTATTAACTCTCGGATATTTCCTGAACGCTTCTTCAAGTTTGGTAGCAATTGCTTCAATGTGCTATTCTAGTGCAACTGCTTCAGTAATGCCGTCTTCATTCTATATTTCAAGAGTTACTGTGGGACAATCGACAATCGAACAGTGTAGTGTATCGGTATTTGTGTGGAACTTGAAGCATAGCTTCCATAATCTCACCCTTCATAATCATATTCCAAGGGAAATACACTGAACTAGAAAAGAAGCCTGATGTACCCACAAAGGTCTTCCAAAGTATGAAAGAAAATTGCCTCCTCTTGGTGGAGGAAAATTTGATTCACGATTGTCTGAACTAGGAGTATATTACATAGTAAGCCACAGAAAAAAACATCACTGTCACGTTACTGTGGGCTAAGGCGTCAAATACAAATAATCAAGAATCAGAAGTGGTTCGAACCTAGCCAATCCGGGTTTAAACTGTGCTATAATCGAGTTAAAATTATAATACGTTCTCCAATGTTTACTTTAATCCGGACTAATCCAATATGCGAAATAAACTGTAATATACAAGCATAGTAATAGAAAAAATTATTTAAAAATTTTTCTCCTTTGCTTTATTATAGAATCAAGTCGTACAGTTTCAGTGATGCCACAACCGATTACCAGTCAACAGGCACCAAGAAGTCAACCATGGTCTTATGCAGTCATGGAAAAGAATTGGGCAAGTGCTGCGCCGATTTGGAGAACGGTTTGTCATCGTAAGCCGATCATTAACTTATGGCTAAAAATATTCTTCATTAACTTTAAGTACTTCATTAACATGAATAAATCATTTCCTTGTCTATAAGGTCTTTTTCCCGAAATAGCGGCGAAACAGAACACTGTCACGTCTCCAATTATACACCGGTTGATCGAGCAGCTAGGAAGCGACTTATCACAGCCAGTATACTTTGTCTTGTCTTCATGACAGGCGAAGTCATCGGTGAGTCTTCTGCAATAAGTTTATTATATTCTCGTATTCCTCTTTCCAGTAATTAAGTGAGCCCATTCGAATGTTTGGCAGATAAGCTCGTATAAGGTCTGTCCCAAAAATATAGAGGCAGCAGTGTTATTTGAAAAAAGATATCATAGACTCACGGCAATCGAGTGTCAATTTTTTTAATGAATTCAAATAGTACAATGAGATGAACTTGAAAATTACAGGCATGTTGATCAAACACATAATAATAAGTAATAGAGTAACAATAAATGGTCAGTTCTATTGTCCCATATGTATAGAGACTTTTTCATTGATTTAACCTAGTTTTCCAAAATTTCTGGGTCAAGATGCTGCTAGCACTCTTTTATTGCAACTTGTAGTTCTGACAGACGAATACTGCCGACTATTTTGGTACACATCACGAGTCACGATATTTCATAGATTTTCTATAAGGCTCAGATCGTGGCTTCGTGCTGGCGATCGCATTGCTTGGATGTGACAGTCATGTATTCATTTTTTGGCGATCTGGATGTGTGAATTTACACCAGAAGGATTTTCGTCCAAAAGTCGCAAAAGATTATCCTCCGGCGTGTTCTGGGGCAATTCAGAAGTTTGTTTTCCTTTGAAAATGGTTATGCTTGTAGAGTAACCACCAGCCTGCCTGCTGAAGAAAGGCTTGCGTTCATGTCGATGGTCATGCCAGTATTGGCGATTTCCATCTGGACCATCTAGATTCCGTTATCTTCGTTGCTATAGATAGTACACAGTCATACATCGCCCCAAGACGGTTTTCATGTTGAGGTGTCAGATATGACTTCTTGACCATTTTTCCATAAACGACATTTGAATTCTTTTGTAGGCGACGATGAATGGTTGATTATGTAGGAGTGTTTCCCATTTCAGATGGTCCGTCTTTGCTAATGTGAGAATTCTCCAACCATCCCGATCCGTAGTTCTCTTACACATCTTCCAGATCTCAGTTTCCTGGTGTTACTTATTTCTCCTTTAGAAATTACTCTATGGACAGATGCTTTTCATCGTTCTGCTGCAATGCAAATGTCCTTTACGGTTTTTCCTTCGGCTTTCAAACGCCAAACATCAAAAGTCGCTGGAAATCTCGTTACGGCGAACTCGTGTACCACGCATCCTCGTCTAATTCGAACTAATTTTTTCACTTTCGTTGGCTGGCTACTATTCTTAAGAAATTTTACTAGCTCTACGACGAACTTGGTTTCCACGAAAACTCTAATAAGTCGAACCTAGTTTCATGTCAAAGTTCGTGGTATACAATAGTTATGTACTGTCAAGGGTTAAGGAATCAATGTACCGGGTGGCGCAAAGAAGGTGTTAGAAAGTTTTTGTGTACTACGACATAATATGGGGTAATAGATTCTTGTTATCATATTTATGCTATAACAGACATCCTAAAATTAAATGCAGGTTTTCAAAGTGATTTCCAGCTGAATGCCGTTTGGCGCAAAAAGAAGTTGTTAAAATGATTTTCCTCGTGATACTCTTTTATTGCAGTTCTGAACATTATACAGCTCACTCACTGATGTCTCTCATTACATTTACAGAGAGATTCCTGCAGTCGAAAATGTTGTTCTTCAGATAGTGGTCACAGAATTCAGTTCAATGCTCTACACACTGATTGCAGCAGATGGAAATCTCTTTGATAACTTTCTGTATTAAATTTCAGGATTATTCTGACTTATAGCATAAATATGAGTGCACGCTCATCGACCCCATGCTTTCGCTCTCTTAATCCCCTTATCCAAAAAGACATCGACAATTTCTCCCGTTCTGGAGTTTATAGATTAAACTGTAGATATTGCGATAAATACTATATAGGCCTGTCGACCCGCAATTTCAATAAACGATTCAAGGAGCACATGGACTCCTACAAGAAACAAGATAATAAATCACATTTCGCGATCCACCATTCTCCATCTATGCAACGACCCATTCAAGACCGCCACTCTCGAAGCTATTGAGATCTTTAAACCGCCGCAATTACCAAACCGTTTTTGTTATTTATTCTATTTTAAATTTTTTATCCGATATCTTGTAATTTTGTATATTTACTTTCTTTTCTATTTTCTTATTGTTATCTTATTTTATGTTCAATCTGGATGAGTCTTCTACTAGGTTCACTTTTTCAATTTTGTTTGCGTTATGACGTCACTTTTGCCTTTATATTTCCTCAATCAATTTTTTCTCAATGTTTCCTTATAATTTCATTGTTATTGATTGCTTATTCAACCATTCTCCTATCCAAATGTGGCCACTGTATAATTATCTATTTACTATTTGTTATTTCTTCAATCATGTTATCATTCTTCACCATACATATATATTTTCTGTATATAAAGCTTATGTCTTCTTGTGTGTATCTTTGATAACGCCGGGAATAAATGGCGAAACTAGTCGGAAACTCTGTTCTCCCTTTTTTGTCTTGTAAAGTCTCTACCAAATTTACAGTTACAATACTCTGAACGTATTTCATATCACGTGCATTAGAGGTTTGATGCAGTATACATGGAATGGATGAAATTTATGATCATGAAGCACACACATCTTACGTTGCAACCATTATCATCAGAAATGGAAAGTATGCTGGTATGTGAATTAGCAGCAAGAACCACTGTGGCAGTATCCTTATTTGTTGCTGTTTTTAGTCGTCCCTGTCTTGCATATTGTTGAACACTATCTGTGTTCTGAAAAGGTGCAATAATTTTTCCAAAGGCTTGTCTTGAAGGATCGCGGCGATTTAGATGTCTTTCAGCATGCATTTGGATTGCAAGTACACCATCTTGTTGATGACTTGCACCATAACAAAATATCTTGTCAACCATTTCATTTTGAGGGTACTCTGCCTTTTTTTTAATGTTGCCATTCAAACGCTGATCAAGATCAATGCTGCTTAACCTGAAATCAAACGAAATACATATTAGTATCAGCAAAGCTGATGATTGAAAATTGGCATCACAAAATTATTTTTTATTTGGTAACCATTGTTGCAAAATCAAATCGGATAAATGACTTAAACTAAGTTTATACTTTACAATGACTTTTTGTTTCTATCTCTTACGGTTTTCATTACGGTTTAGGTCAAAATTAAGATCATTGTTAAGAAACACTTTGTGTATTTTTGAAAATTGTAAAACTATTTAAAACACCTTGCACACTTTATATTTGTTACAGGTGGTTACTTGGCTGGAAGCTTGGCAATCATGACTGACGCAGCCCATCTTCTAACAGATTTTGCGAGCTTCATGATCAGCTTGTTTTCCCTATGGGTTGCGGCTAGACCAGCAACGAAAAGAATGAGCTTTGGCTGGTACAGAGCAGGTATAATTTGAATTGCGGATTATAACGAGTAACTACTCCATTTGATCAAAAGTTTAGAGACACCAGCATTTCTTCGTCGCAAGCTTCAGATAACTGAATTACTAAGCGGTGGCATTCCCTTTTGCTCTAACGACAGCCTCCACCCTCTGAGGAAGACTTTCCACCAGTTTTTGGTAGTAAGAAGCCGTAATTTCCCTCATTCTTGCCTCAGAGCACTGCCAGTTCAGCCACGGATGAAGGACGGTGTGGTCTGGCTCATAGTAGACGTTCCAATTCATCCCATAGGTGTTCAGTGGGTTTGAGATCGGGGCTCTGGGAAGGCTAATCAATTTCTTCAACCTCGTTGAAACCAGTAGTGTACAGACCTTGCTTTATGGCAAGCAGCTTTTGGCATGTTGATACAGAAAAGGCGCATCCTCGAACTGTCCCTACAATTTCGACAGTGCACAGTTGTCCAAGATTTCTCGATAAGCAACAAAAACAAGCTGGCCCAGACCGAACCATGAAAAAGAGCCACATAACAACTTGTCAACTCTCTCAACTTCACAGTACGCATCTCACACTTAGATAGGAAACGTTCTCCAGGCATTCATCAAACCCAACTTCGTCCATCTGATTGTCAGAGTGATTCATGAGTCCATAGTTTATGTTTCCACCGTTTCATGTTCCAGTTTCTGCGAGTCTTACACCATTCCAAAAATCGCCGGAAACTGTTGTCAGTGTTGAAGGGCTTGAGAGCAGCAGCACGGCCGTGGAAACCCTGGGAACGGAGTTCCGACGATTAGTGCGATTAGTGTTTGTGCTAGCAACACAGGAAGTAGAGTTTCTGAACTCTGTAGCAATCTTTTTAGCACTTTTCGATTTGTCTGTCAATTTCTTGGATCTGCCAGTTCGTGATTGCACTGCTTTTGTTCCCTGGGTTTCCCAATTCACAATGATATTGCCTATGATGATTCTATGTTGGAAGTCGCTGAGCACTTTTGTACAACCCATATCTTAATAATACGAAGCAGATAAATGTCTGAAGGTCTGTAATAAGATATGAGGGCTGTCATTAAATTTTTGATCAATTTGTGCCCGAGTCCCTGTTGTAATAAATGGAGTTATCCAGGTTTTTCTTTTCTTGAAGTGTGTACACATTTTTAGGCACCTTTACATTAAAGTGATTCTAGAATTCTAATTTTTGATAATATTTAATTTAAATATTTAAATTTTTAGAGGTTATGGGAGCCTTAACGTCAGTGCTATTAATCTGGGTCGTGACGGGTATTCTCGTCTATATGGCCGTCGAAAGGATTATTTCTCAATCGTACGAAATAGAAGCAACAATTATGTTGCTAACGTCTGGAGTAGGTGTCGGCGTAAATATTATGTAAGTATTATGAATTGTTAGTCTAATATTTTTGTATTTGGTTCGGACCTCTTTTCGTAAGGGTATATCAGATTATTGTGATGCTTTTTAAATTGTACAATATTTTGTTTAATATTATTGACAGAATTCTATACTGCAGTGTACACTACTAGGCTCTATTTTAGATACATAAGGGTCGTAACACGTGGAGCCTTCAAAACTGCCTAAATTCATCTGAGCATAGAATGAAAAAGATTCTCAAAACGTTACGATATGAAAGACAAATTGAAAAGGGAAGAAAGATTCGAACCGGGGACCATGCCTATCGCTGGCACTGCTCTAACCAACTGAGCTACCGCGGATATGAACAGCTTTGCTGTTACAAGATATCCAAATAAACTTCATTGAAGCCACAACCAGCAACTCAATCGGCGGAGCAGGCCCCGACTCGAAGGTCGGGAATAGTACCTACCCTTTAACTATCAAATAAATTGATGAAAATAACTCAAACATAAGATAATGACTGAAGAAACACTCCAATATTTCGAAGTGGTTAGAGCATTTGGTTAGAGCAGTGCCAGCGATAGGCATGGTCCCCGGTTCGAATCCGGGTCGCGGAATTTTTCTTCCCTTTTCAATTTGTCTTTCGAAATATTGGAGTGTTTCTTCAGTCATTATCTTATATTTGAGTTACGATATGAGTTGTCACGCATGTCTTGGAGATTCGATGAAATTCCGATCTGGGGATCTCACGAGCTACTGCAGCAAGGGAAAATCGAATGGTCTGTTTTTGGAATCGTACTGCAGTGATTGGCGCATTGTCCTTTTGGGAAAAAACCATATGCCCCTAGATACACGGTTACCAAGACCTGCTTGATCAGCAAACATATTAGTGGCCAGATTATTATGACCATCCCATCAGTATTTTGTTGGATCACTTTTTGCCTTGATTCTTCTTGACAGTGACTCCACAAAATATTAAAAAGTGATGCGAGGATTCTGACACCATGCCTGATGAATAGCACTGTCCAGTTGTGCGAGATTTGATAGTTGGGGAACCAGCTGCCTGATGGCTCTTTCAACTTCGTCCCACAAATGCCCAATTGGATTGAGATCTGCTGACCAAAGTGGTTCTTGAAACCACTCCTGCACAATACGAGCACCGTGGCATGGCACATTGTCTTGTTGGAAGAAGCCATCTCTATTGGAATACGCCATCAACATGATAGGATGAATTTGATCAGCGACGATTCTTAAGTATGTTGTGCTATTCAGACGTTGTTCCACAAGAAGTAAAGGGTTCCAATCTGGCAGGAAAACTTGCCTCAAACCATAACACTGCCCCCATCAATTTTAAGGATATTGTACTCATGCGTAGGGTCCATGCTTTCATGCCGTTTCCGCCAAATTCTCGCTCTGTCATCTCCAAGACGTAACTGGAAACGTGATTCATCGGCCCGCATGATTTTTTCACCAATGCTCGACTGCCAAATCCCATACGACATAGTGTATGGCGAGCAGTGAGTTCAGAGATCATTTGAGAGGATCCCTGATTAAGATCTGCGATAATGTGATGCACTGTTGGTCTTCTGTTGTCTTGTACCAGCCTTTCCATTTTCCGTTCTGCCGGAACATTCAGTAGTCGCTGACGGCCACAACTCGCACGTTCACACCCAATCTTCCGGCTGACAGTCCAGTCTTTAAACACTTAAAAAACAGCTCCTCCCAGCGCCAAAAATCATCCCACTTTCAAAGGCTCTTAAATCGCATCGATTACCCATATCTTCAGAATCAAATTACTTCTACTGTCCTGGTAAATAACCTGCTTCCCTATTTATAATGGTCTGGCCATCTGGCAACTTCAGCGCGAAATCGTAGATAATTTGCCTATAAATGTTAGGTGGTCATAATAGTCTGGCCACACGTCCCTCCATGGACTCTTGCTGTTTTCTCCGAATGTAGCGCTTGCTACCTGTATGAAGCAACAGAAATCTGGACTAAGCAGTCTTTTCTAGTTATTGCTGGTACAGTAATCCAGTAAGATATTCCTGTGGCCACAGAGGAGGTGCTGCGATAATTTAAGTACGCGCAGGGCAATTTGGCCGTACCGCAACAAGATTTATCTATTGCTGCGTCCTTATGTCTTTGTTCATACAATTTCAAAGTCTGATGTGATTTCTCTAATTGCTGGCCGTCTGGTGGCTTGCACAATATTACTCATTTTCATCTGAATTCATCAACAATCACTCTCCGTCCACGGGACTATAATAAATAGATTGTTGCAGTATTCTGACTACACTCTTGAAATAGTGTTACCTAAAAGCTCAGGACCGTGTGGCGTTTTATACAATTGGACAAATTATTTTGTGCAACAAGAGCTTATTGTATTGGTGTACATCTGCAGTATACATTTGTACAATATCCTTATAACAACTTATAAATCTCATATTCTCTTTAGTATGGGCATAGTGCTGTACTGTCAAGGAGGTAGCCATGGACATAGCCACGGAGGAATGAGCCATAGCCACCTAAGTAATAATAATGAAGGTTCCGCCAAGGACAATATTAACGTGAGAGCAGCTTTCATTCACGTTATTGGCGATTTTCTTCAAAGTATTGGCGTTTTCGTAGCTGCTCTTATTATATACTTTAAGGTAATTTACATAAAATATAAAAACATTACGCAAACATTTTTACTTTTTCAAATTATAAAATATATTTAATATTTTTCTTTCCCGCACAGCCCGAATGGGGTATAACGGATCCCATTTGTACGTTCTTATTTTCTATAGTGGTTTTGGTCACAACAATCACAATTTTAAGAGACGTTTTAACAGTACTTATGGAAGGTAAATACAGTTTATTGAATTTATAATTAGTTATCCATTGCGTAGTGATTTCAAGTATACAGAATGTTAAAAAGATCTAGGTCAATCTGGAAAGAGTTGCAGAAGACGCATGAGCAGGTGTTGTTAGCGGCATCAAGAGTATATTCTGAAGTAGCCGAAATTTATACATACAGGGTGTTTCAAAATTATGTACAATAAATTTAGTGACATATTCTTCAGGTCAAAAGAAGACGAAAATGTTCTATAGTACTTTGTCTGGAAACGATTTGTTTGCGAGTTATCCAATATCATACAGTAGGGAAGCACGGTAGTTAGCGGACGATATTTTAGCAGTCCCAGCGTTTCGACCCAACACTAGGTTGAGTGGTTTGTTCCATTTAAACCTACTTTAGGGTTGTTCCATTAGTTGTGTACGGTTGTTTCCATTACTGTAGTTTCACTACTGTACATCCACTAGGAATATCAATTTCAGAAGGTTTGCGTGAATTGACATACGCATTACGATTTACGTAAAAAAAAGTCATGTACACGTATTCCAGTGCAGAATACACTGACATGCACCTAATGTATGGTCTTGCGGACGGAAATGCTATGGAAGCAAGAAGACTCTACCAAGAACGCTTTCCGAATAGACGTTTGCCAAATAACCGAACATTTGTATCTGTCGACAGACATTTGAGGGAGCGTAGTTCCTTTGGCCGTCAAACAGGACAAGGGCGGCCTGTAGTACATTCTCCGGATGAGGAGGATGTGATAATTGACATCATACATGATGAACCACAGACAAGCACCTGTCGTATTTCTTCAATGGTACACATTCCGCACTCATCTGTTTGACGCATTCTTCACCGTCAGCTTTTGCATCCATACCACCTGCAACTGGTTCAGGCACTGAACCCAACGGACTATCCACACCGACAACGATTTTGCCAATGGATACAACGTCATCATGCTGCAGACCCTAGTTGTCTCAGCCAGATACTTTTCACGGACGAGGCAACCTTCACCCGGACAGGAATCGTAAATTCTCACAACCAGCACCATTGGGCAGATGCTAACCCGTATGTTACCAGAGCTCGAGCGCATCAAGAGCGTTTCTCCGTGAACATTTGGCGTGGAATTGTCGGAAATAACTTAATCGGCCCTTATGTGTTGCCACCACGATTGACTGGGCGAACGTATCTTTTGTTTCTGCAGAATGCATTGCTAGAATTACTGGAAGATGTTCCTCTTTTGATCTAACATGTGGTTCATGCATGATGGCGCTCCAGCACATTTCAGCCATGTTGTGCGAGCACACCTTAATGCTGTATACACGAATCGGTGGATAGGTCGAGGTGGACCGGTAGCCTGGCCTGCAAGATCACCCGACCTTAATCCCTTGGACTTTTTTCTGTGGGGTCATGTGAAAACGATCGTCTACAGCACAGAAGTTCCTAACATTATGGATCTGCGACAACGAATTGAAAATGCATGCCAAACCGTTCGTAATGCTGGCGACGAACTCTTCCATGACATCAGACGGTCGCTCATGCAACGAGCCGAAGCGTGCGCGCGAGCTGGTGGCGGGCACTTTGAACAATTCCTGTAATTTGGAGCCA
>JAHWFO010097243.1:191279-219798 GCA_023313115.1 Rhysida immarginata
ATCTTGGTAGATAAGTTCTGAGCCACCCTGTATATAGAATTTGTATAAATCGAGGAATGCCGGTCCTCATTAATTCCTTAATTAATCCCTTTTTAATTCATTAATCCCTTTTTAGAAGTTGAATCTTACTTACCGTAATTCACCCATTAGATCCAAATAAATGCTCTTTGGAAGTCTCTCAATTGTTCTATCTTTACTGAAAAACTCCTTCCTGAAAGAGAGAAATTAGTTTACCTCTGTCAAACACCTGATTATTGAAAATAAATTTTATACTTCATCAATTTATAAAATTTCAAAAGGAGCTTTTTGACGCAAACAGAGTTTTCTTACATTCGTACTATCAACTTAGTATCATATCCCTTTACAGACATAATAACCAAAGAAGAAAGTCCAATCAAATTTTTGTGTATTGCATACCAATTTGGCTCAATCACCGAAATCAAATCACCAATTTCAATTTCACTAGATCAGACCAGCCCCTGTAAAGTCTTTGCAGTTGTATCCTTTATCAGAGCGCTTTTCAAATGACCAAGTTGCTCATGAGTTTTATTTAGGAAAATGGAAAAAAATGTTTTTTCCCAATCGATGAATTACAGGGACCTTGACATATATACCGTTTTCAACACCTGCTTTTCTTGACCTTAAGTTTTCAGAAGGAAAAGGGAAAATTATAATAGACATCTGAATGCTACTTTTATGTTTTTCAAAACAAGGGAATAAAAGATTATTATGACAGCCTTATTTATTATTCATTACTCAAAAGTTGATGCTGACGTTTTGTTTATCGAACCAGGCTGTCATAAGGAAGGCTATTAGGATAATTAAATTCTTAATATAAACTTTTTAAAGCATTTGTCTGATAATAGGATAAAAATAGTTTCTTCCCCGGGGTTTAACAAACGATTGTTTTAAAAGTCTGCGTGTATGTGTTTAACTTCAAAACTGCATTATAGTTTTTAAAAATGAAAAATTTCCTGAAGAAAGTTAAAATATATTGTTTGTTTTTTCTGTTATAATTTATCAACTATTTTAGTTAAATGACGTAAACATCTTAGAAGTTTTAATTAAGAGTTATTTAAGTAAAACAAGAAAAAAAACGCAAAAATGAAATGTTTCGATTTCTATTTCAGTCAGTTGGAAGAAAAACAGGAAATAGAGCAGACAAGGCTAAGAAAGAAAGTAAAATTCATTTATCATAATTAATAACTAATAAGATAAGAATTTCAATAAACAAAGGTAAAAAGACTTTCAATAAACAAAGTAAGAATATTAAATTAAATTTAAAACGAAAATAAATTAAAAACGTAAAAAAAAAAAAAAATTAATGCAAATTTTGACTTTTTTCCAGAGTATTCGCAACAAACCCAAAACTCTAACCAAATTACGTATATGCCAAAAGATCTCACACCTTGCGACTTTTGGTTATGCAGATACCTGAAGTCAAAGTGTATCGCAACCAACCCATAGCATTGGCAACACTGAAAGATTCCATATAGAAACATGTGTCTGCCATACCGAGAGAAATTTTGATTAATGCAGTGAACAATGTGATGTCTCGTCTGACGGCCGAGAAATTTCTAACAAGACGTTTCAAAGAATGAATTTCTTTTGACTATTTTATTGCTACCTAAAAACTTTCTTTAAATATTAAATTTCAAGTATTTCAGATCCTGAACAAGAAAATAATGATTTTTCCAGTGTGGATTTAAAATCAACCTTTTATAATACTGGGTGATTCAGTCAATTTCTGACCATTTCACTCAAATGACGTGCATTAGGGATAAACAATTGAAAGAATATGAGCGCCATATCGAATTTCTAAATAGTTGGAGTTTGTATTGTTGCAACGGCGCTGCATGAAAATCGTATTGTTGAAAAATGGCGCCCGCTTTATCAACAGAGCAGAAATGCAAGGTTGTCGAATGGTATTTCGAGACAAAATCAGCTGTAACCATGCAAAGAAAGTTCCGGAAGGAGTATAAGTATCGAGACGCACCAAGAAGGTAAGCAATCATAGATTTTGTCAAGAAATTTCGTGCCACTGGATGTGTTAAAGGCAAGAAAAAAGGCGGGCGCGAAGCTCTTGTTTGAACGGCCGAAGTTGTCGAAAATGTTCGCACAAGGTTGGTCGATTCCCCTACCAAAAAATCTGTTCGCCGCCTATCCATTGAAGAAGGGCTGTCGTATACCACTTTGAGAAAGGATTTACACTTGTTCCCGTATAAGATCCATGTTTATCAGGAGTTAACAGACACTGGAAGACACAAAGCGACAACAATTTGCGATGGAGTTTGGAGCAGAAATGGAAGCCAATCAGGACATTGTGGACAACCTGTGGGCCACATTGAGCATATCATCAAGACTTTTCCACGGGAATAAAAACTCCGAACTGCCTAAATATAATACTGAAATGCTAAGTTTGTTAACATTAATGGGTCAATAAATCATAGTACTGAAATGGTCAGAAATTGACTGAATCGCCCTGTATTTCATTCGAAGCAGTAAGCAAGTACTTTAAAATGAATAAATGTACGAATATTTTTTTCAAAACTTTATTATGCTAATACATCTTTTGTTATTTCATATTTTCATTTAAATATGAATAAGCCATCTGGATCGAATTTCTTTATATAAAGTGAAAAGGATATCAATCCCTAAGCGGTGGACGGACTACATCATTGATTTGTTCAACGTCTTGATTCACTCGAGAAAACAGTCACGCAAAAGAAATTAATCGTTAAATGTGAGAAAGGTTGTCTATTGAATTTCAAAAAGACGTAATATTCTGTGATGATTAAAGATGATGCCTGAAATTTCAGGAGATCAATTTCATTAGGAAAATTGATACAGGTGTTTTATTTATGGAGAAAGAAAATTGATAAGAGATAAGATTTTGGCTGTTCATATAAGCCAAGCTGCTTTTTGGCTTTACAATAACTCGTATTTTTAAATTTTATATAAGTTGATATTCTTTGCTTTCATAAAAGCAAATTAAAGAAAATATTAAATTGAATATTTGAAGTTCATTAATAGTTTTTGGGTTCAAAAGTTCATAATTCCTTCAGAAACTTGCTATACTAGGTGTGTATAAAAAGTTTGGTGACTGTATAGATATCTAAACCATTAGAAGTAGAGCTAAAAGCGAAGCTCATAACAGATTCAATACTATTCCAACACTATTCTGCAGCGGTTGGGTAGAAGCTACGCTGTTCTAGGAAACACCCAAATGAATAAAGGAGGTCGCTATACTTTAGGCCGACTAGACCCCACTAACGCTGCACAGTATTTTGCAGTAGTTTTCCTTTGTGTGAAATGTCATCGTCATATTTTTAATAACTCACATCAGTTAATCTGTTATTCACTAACATTGTTTGGAAATTGCTATTTCTTTTGTGCTAATTTGCTTTGTATGGTCCGACGAACGAATCGAGGTTCCAGTTATACCACTCTAAAGGAAGGGGTGTATCGCAGTCAACAAGGTACAGTCTATTCCAAAAGCATTTTTATAGGTGAATGACGTTGGACGACGTCATTTATGGTTTATTAGCAACGGAGATACGGGGGCATAATGAGTGACGTCAAAATGTTTTAATTGAAATCTGATTTTGAGCCTTTATTAGGGAAGTTTTTCTTTATTATTAATAAATCAATGTAAATTATTATTATTTTTGCACAAATGCAGTAAAATAACCTGTAAACTACACGAGGAAGTAAGCGACGAGTTGCCAAAGCACGCTCCGACAATAAAATTGCGAATACACCTATTAAATCATTAGATATTTTTCATAAAATAATCCGTAGTAGAAAATTAAATTTAAATTGGATGCAGATTTAACAAAGTAATGATATATAAAGTATAAATCTATTTCATAGGGAGTAGCTACCAATCTTTCGAAATAAAATATCTTCTGGGTTTATCCTTAAAACTAACGTGTTGGCAAACAAAGTTATATTCTCATCCATGACGGGAAAGAATAATATACAGGGTGTCCAAAAAGTCTGGTAACATGGCAGATATTTCGGAAACTAAGCATTGTACGAAAAAATGTCCAAAATGAAAAGTGAATTATTTCGCGGGGAAAATTCATTAGCCAAAAAATTACCCCCCCCCCCTTTTGAGGGAGGCTGCGGGGGGGGGGGTAACTTTTAAATCTTAAATAAGAACTCCTATTTTTAATGGTATATTCAGATTGTACACCAAATTTGAGAAATGCTTTATTCTTGGTGTTTTTTCAATTGATCCAACCGTTATGGAGATAGAGGCCCTGAAATTGTGGAACTTTTAAAGTTTTAAACCCAATTTTATCGATGAAGACAAAGAGATAAGAGAGTGGGTCTTACAGATATTCCTATTCTACTTTTTAATGGTCTTTGAGAATCCGAAGTCAGAATTTCAAACATTCAAAATTTGTTAGTATACAAGCAAATATTGGGAGCAGCAGCCCTATGGAGGCAGAGTCTTTGAGTGTATATTAAAAAATATAGGATTTTTGAAATTCTGACTTCGGGTTCTTAAAGACCATTAAAAAGTAGAATAGGAATGTCTGTAAGACCCACTCTCTATCTCGTTGTCGTCATCGATAAAATTGGGTTCAAAAACTTTAAAAGTTCCACAATTTCAGGGCCTCTATCTCCTTAACGGTTGGATCAATTGAAAAATCACCAAGAATAAAAAATTTTTCGAATAATGTGTACAATCTGAATATACTATTAAAAATAGGGGTTCCTATTTAAGATTTCAAAGTGACCCCTCCCCCCCTCAGGTCCCCTCACAAGGTGGGGGGGGGGGGGTAATATTTTGGCTTATGTATTTCCCCCGTGAAATAATTCACTTTTGATTTTGGACATTTTTTCGTACAATGCTTAGTTTCTGAGATATCTGCCATCTTACCAGAATTTGAACACCCTGTATATTCTGTTTAATAATATAAATGTTACACATTTAATAATACCGTATCTAATACATGTATATGAAAAAAGCATATATACAGGGTGATTCAGAAAGGGAGGTCATGAATGAAATACCGTGTACAGTTTGTAGCGGGGAATAATATTTTTCCTATAAACATGGGTCCGGAAATGCATCCTTACAGAAATAATGCAACTTGCGCGAGTTAGGAATGGATGTGCGTTACCCGGACGGCAATGGTAGAGTCCATGTAAATTAGGATCTAAATATGTAAATTGTTCGTGTTCTCTCCTTTAAAAGAGAGGAAACGAAACATGTAACTCCACTGTCGTACAATGGATCGCTTGACTAATGCGGAGCTGGCGGACATGCATCTCGTCTACGGCGAGGCACAGGGTAATGCTACTGAAGCGGAAAGGATTTACCAACAGCGTTTTCCAAACCCTGATCACCCACATCACCGGGCGTTTCAAACACTAGACCAACGACTTCGAGACACCTGCATCGAGGATCAGGGTCGGCATTTTGAACACTACTGTAATGTCATTCGTACCTCGTACAAGTTGCATTATCTCTGTAAGGATGCATTTCCGAACCCATGTTTATAGGAAAAATTTTTTCCCCGCTACAAACTGTACATAGTATTTCATTCTTGACCTACTTTCTGAATCACCCTATATACAAGGTGATTATAATTAAAGTCCCTTTGTAAAAATGCTATAAAAAAACAACCATGAGTCCGAATGACTTCAAATTTGGACTGAGCATTCTTGAAGAAGGGGCATTTGATATGGGATAAGAAAAAAATAGTTCCAAAATTTATCACTAGATGGCGCTGTAAGCGGCATAACGGAAGCGGATTCAGCTAGAAGTGACATTTTGAATTGAAATATGACGAGAACGCCATGAGGCCTGCGTTTTTATAACACATGCAATGTCTCATGCGCATGCGTATCTTTCAATTTGCATAGTACAAATCCTCCTAGGCATAATATGCCGCTTACAGCGCCATCTAGTGATAAATTTTGGAACTATTTTTTTTCTTATCCATATCAAATGCCCCTTCTTCAAGAATGCTCAGTCCAAATTTGAAGTCATTCGGACTCATGGTTGTTTTTTTATAGCATTTTTACAAAGGGACTTTAATTATAATCACCTTGTATATGCTGTATAGGAGATATTCTAGTGGCTTTCTTTATTTTATAAAATATAAGCATACTATATGGCGGCACGAGCAATTTCATTATCAAAAGATTAGAGAATTTAAAAAGTAATTAGTAAAAATTTCAATGTTCGAAATACAGAAAAAATAAATAAATAAACTAAATATTTATTGACAAAAATAGGAAAGAAATTTCCACAGCCTGTTTTCGAACCGGGAACCTTCAGCTCTTCGAATGTTCCTGGTACGAATTCAGCCTGTGGAATTTTCGTTCCTATTTTCATCAATAATTTAAACATTTGATCTGAATTTGGCGTAGGATAAACCCTCATCGAACATTCTTGAGGTATTCTTAAATATTTATTGCTTCGTTAAATATTTCATCTGCAAAGTCTATCTTACTGAAATAAAAAGTAGCGATTAATCTTTTCAGTTAAAAGTACTGTAATTCGCACACAATAGTCACAAACGTCATCCTTACTTCCACTCTGTACGGGCAAGTCCATTTTAAACTTCTACGATGTTCGTTCAAACTACTAGACTTTATAACCGATCAACTTCGCTTAGCTCAACTCCTGCCAAGTAAGTGAAAACACTTTTGGAATGAACGGTACCGTGCATGATGGTTCCATAATTTGGGTCTGTTGGCATTCCTCGACATCACTAAAAGGCTCTCGCTATGTAACCATTTACAGCCTTCTTGGACTTTGTGTATCCCCACAATGATGGGGTCTTCCAGCAAGATACTGCTCCATCTCGAGCTCAAATTGGCCAGAACTTGTGTGAGGAGCATTCAGGAGAGTTTCAACGAATTGTGTGACCAGACATGAACCCTTTATTGCACATCAAAGATCCGTCACCTAACAATACTAGGATCACTGGGTACAACACATACGGCATCAGAAACCTTCCAGCATCTTGTAGAATCAATGCATATTCCCATCTTCGTCAGGCCAGAGGGGTCCGACACGTTGCTGAACGGTTATTCCATGACCCTTTGCCTTTGAGTGTATAATTAGTGCGCCTTTTGGATTTATATCTAATTTAAGACTTATCTATAACCTTTTTCTCTCTCCTCTCCTCCAGCCTTTCTTCCAAGTTAACTGGAACTATATCAGTTTTACTTACCTTGAAATACGTTCCCACTCCCGAATTCTCTTCCTCGCTTGATCAACTGCCATTGTCACATCAGCTGGAGGGTCTTGATACTACGAGCAAGAAATCATGTCAAAAATTTTGAATAAATGTAAACACTTGATCATTCTTTTAGAAATGTTTTAAAAATTAACAAATTACTCATTAGTCCCTTAAAAAGATACCTTTTTATTATGAAAGTTTTTTTCGTGTTTACGGGTAAGTTTTCGAATATTTTTGCTAGTATGTTGGTAAATGCTATGGCACCGCGTCCGTTTCTCTATTCATCCCAGCCTTATGACTTGACGGATCCATACATGGTTTACCTCATCACATATAGAGCAGAAATTTCCGTGTGGCACAAACTGTGTAGGATGTTGTCCCGACTGTAGGCTGTATTGGTTTTGGCCTTTTTCTCCGATCTTTCTTATCTCTAATTTGCCCGTGCAACCACAGATCGTTTTGAAAGCTCTTGCAGCTTTGGTGTGCCCAGCTGAAGTGAGATGTTTTTTCCATTATGGCAGTGTTATTTTGCATTTTGCTCGTATCGGGCAAGTATAACCTATCCTAGTGTAACATTACCACAACGTCCACTTGTTTCATGAAAGATACTTTTCATAGAGCCACTGGTAGTTGGCCTTTCCTATCACTTCATACCTGAATATTGAGGTGCTAGACCCCTAATGGTCAGGTTTACTAATAATTCTTCACTCCCCGATTTAATCACGCTTTTTTGATTCATCAAGGACAATAAAGTAACTAATTTTTACCCTCTTCTTATAATGAAAAGAAAAATGAAAAAAAAATGAAAAAAAATTCGATACTACAGGAATCGAATCCGGACCAGTAAATCCACAGAACCTGACGTTAACCACTGCGCCACTGCTGTTCAGTTATATACATCTCACTTGGCTTATCTGGCACTACAATAATAAACGTAAAATATTTATTTTTCTACGAAACGAAAGGCCATTGAGTCAAATCCTTTTACACAGAAGGGATACTAATGTTGTAGATTGACCTCCTAAAGTTTCAACCAAATCCGTGATTACATATCCGTGCGGTCCCCTTGTAAGATTTTTGATAGTTTTTAATTTTTATGTAGATGCTTTTTATAATATTGTTATTGTTAAAAGGAAACTTTGAATCTTAATGAATTTTTATAAATTATAAACAAATCTTTAATAAAGTGTTAATTTATATAGTATTTTGACACGTTTTAAATACAGGGCGATTCAGAAAGGTAGGTCAAGAATGAAATACCATGTACAGTTTGTAGCGGGGTACAAAATTTTTCCTATAAACACGGGTCCGGAAATGCATCCTTACAGAGTTAATGCAACTTGTACAAGGTAGGAATGACATTACAGTAGGTGTTCAAAATGTCGACCCTATCGTTTGATAGACCTCCTAGGCAACCTGTGTCTCGAAGTCGTTGGTCTAGTGCTTGAAACGCCCGGCGATGTGGGTGATCATGGTCTGGAAAACGCTGTTAGTAAATCCTTTCCGCTTCAGTAGCATTAGCCTGTGCCTCGCCGTAGACGAGATGCATGTCCGCCAGCTCGGCATTAGTCAAGCGATCCATTCTACGACAATGGAGCTACATGTTTCGTTTCCTCTCTTTTAAAGGAGAGAACACGAACAATTTACATATTTAGATCCTAATTTACATGGACCCTACCATTGTCGTCCGGGTAACGCACACCCATTCCTACCTCGTACACGTTGCATTATCTCTGTAAGGATGCATTTCCGGACCCTTGTATATAGGAAAAATTTTGTCCCCCGCTATAAACTGTACATGGTATTTCATTCTTGACCTACCTTTCTGAATCACCCTGTATACAGTATGTTCTTGATATTGCATTATGTTTTCGTAAGAGTGTAACATTTTTAAAAAATCTTTTATATTTCCAGTTTGTGTTTGGAGAAAACTTATTGTTGTTTTTTTTAATTTTGATTTATTTTCAATTTATTTTTATGAGTTGAGGTAATTAAAGCTATGTTAAATTGATTATGATTTATTGAATTAGTGTCCCTCGACGTTTTAATGTCACTAAAATGTATAATTTAAAATATATAGCAAACTCGGCTGTAACATATTTCCGGTTATATACTGCCGGCAAGAAAATGCAACACACGGAAGGGGTGGGTCAATTTTCAAAAACTTGCACAAGAGCATAGTAATACAATATAGATTTAAATTTCAACACGATATGTGTACAGGATCCTCGTACAGGGTGCTCCAAAAATCCCTCCACTAGAAGAATGGTTCATCCCTAATTTACATAAAATTATCAATCTGGCATGTGTAATGCCCCGCACACTCAGCCGTACTCCTGTTCAGCAACTGGTGGAGGTTGGCAGAGGTCAGATTGTGGGACTTCCAGGGGATGGATGGTCTTATTGGCAAATCGCGGTCCACACTGACGCAATATTTTGTGTTGGCTCGAAATTGGCAGTAGTGAACTACAGAAGGTACCCACACACGTGACGTGGTTTCGGACGTCCACGCATTACTAATTTTAAGATAAGGGCCAGAGTAGCACCAACCGTATCGAGACAGACCATCTGCAACAGTTTGTCCGGTTGCAATGGTGTTGCAAAAGTGTCGACTGGCAGATCTTTGTCTTCATTAATGAGAGCAGATTCCACCTGCACCTCAGTGATGGACGTCAACGATTGCGACGAAGAGCAGGAGAGCGACATTTTATATAGGGCATTCGTCTACGGCACGCAGATCCAACACCTGGAGTAATGGTGTGGGTTTCCATCAGTCACAACTCGCGCTCATCCTTGGTGCTTGTTAATAAGCATTGAACAGCGCAAGGTACGTCCAGAAGATTGTTGAAACAGTTCCCCTGCCTTTCTTAGACGTCCACATGATTTGGACATGATGGGATGGTACATCAGGTTCTGAACAGGTCTGGACGCTTGTATCCCAGGATGATATCCAGCATCTGTACAACCGTATGCATGCGAGAGTCGAGGACTGCATTCATGCTCGTAGAGGGTATACTGCATAATATATTGTTCTATTAGGACTTTTGAGACACCCTGGACATAGCGTGTTGAAATTTAAATCATATGTTGTAAGTCACGCACACTATGCTCTTGTTCAATTTCATTAAAATTGACGCACTCCTTCCGTGTGTGGCACTTTTTTTGTCGGCATTGTAAGCTAAAGTTTGATCGTAATGAAATGTAAATTTTTCCGATCCGACAAATGCGCTAAAACCGAGTTCGGCTGTAGATGATTTAAAAAAGTGAAAACTTACTGCGAATTTTTTGCTGTTTATAAGTTTTTCCAATCTCACTTCCTCCTAGAAAAATTTTAAACAAACAAAAGCAAATTATGAAGGACTCAACATTCAAGTTGATATAAAACTACCTAGTTAAACGTATTAGAATATAGGTCAATCATTATAAATATTTTATGAAAGCTCGCTTAAAGGTGAAGTTGTTTTAAAAAAATTATAATAAAGAAAAAGGCTTGAGGAAGGTCAAAAACATAGGAGAACATAATTATGAGAAACTGAGGTTTATAAAATAGGAAATTAGGAAAGGGGGGGGGGGTTAAAACATATGGAAATATTAAAGAACCAAATAATAATAATAATAATAATAATAATAATAATAATAATAATAATACCGCCGTTTTCGGCCGAGGTTTCCTTGCAGACTCCATGTTTGCATATAAATTAAAGCTGGTTAAAATTAAAAAAATAATATAGCAATTGCCGTCTTAAAAATCCTATTATCGCCTTCCATTTCACAGTGACTTCACGGCAAACACTTCCACCACAGCCGAAACTTATTTTCGTTATTCACCATCTGCGTTATCGTTGACAAACGTTCCCATGGAAACTCACGTGAATGATATAATACTTGAAGAAGGGGAAAAAAAAAGGAAATATTTTTCATAAAAAAACAGTGACATCTGTTATTAAATAGATATAAAAACGACGAACACACGCAAAGGCGATGGATGATATCGACAAGAAAAAAAAAAAGAGCTGAATCTAATTAAGTAGAATGGTCTTCCGTATTGATGTTTAAGCACGGAGAGATAAATTTGCCTATAACAAGAATGATGATAATAACAATAATAAAAATTATTGTCCTTGTCGTTTATAAGGAGATCAAAATCAATGCTCCTCGGAAATCGCCCATTGACCCAACCTTCCGTGCCCGACGACAATCAGAGTTGTCCTCGTTAGTTTTATTGGTCGAAATAACAGAAATAGAATCCTCGATTATTCTTCTGGCGTAGTTAAAAAAAAACAACGTTGAGAAAGAGAAATCGATGGAGCATATAGAATTTATAATGTTTACTGGGGGTTTAAAAGGATATTGCTATGATATTAGCATTTATAGAACCCAAATATAGATTAGAGCGAGTCGGTCCTTTTACACATATGGAGATAAAAATTTATTTTCGTAAATTGTATTAATTGTTTGAATGCTTGCTGAACAGCAGAAGCAGCTTCTATAATAGGCAATTTTTTTCATACAAATATTTTCTGTATTTAAATTATAGTCGATTAAACGGATTAAAATAAAGATTTTTTTTCTTGTTTACACTAAGCTGCCAATTTATCAGATACAACTCTTTGCCAAAAAAAATTAGAATAATGACATTTTACGCTATAAAGGTAACTTCGAGTGAAGCTTAATGATTAAGATTTTGCAATTCGTATATACAGGGTGTCTCACCTAATAGCCAATTTCTAAAATACAAATCTTACAGAGAATTTTCAATGGAAGAAGTATTGTACTTTTAAGTGAGGAGGGGGGGTATGTGCAATGAAAACCCCTATTGTTAATTGTATTTTCAGATTATACACAACATTTGAGAAATGTTTTTTTTCTTTCTGTTTTTTCAATTGATTCAACCGTTTAGGAGATAGAGGTAGTGAAGTTTCAAATAAAAAGTGCTATCCATTGTGTTTAGGAACTATTTCTGATTTTTGCCTTTTCTTTAAATCCAAACACATCACACTTTCACTGCCTCGATCTCCTAAACGGTTGAATCAATTGAAACAACACCAAGAATAAAAATTTCTCAAATGTTGAGTAAAATCTGAAAATACTATTAAAAATAGGTTTTTCCATTGCACATAAGATACCCCCTCACTTAAAAATACAGTCGTTCTTCCATTGAAAGTTCTCTGTAAGATTTGATTTTACCAACTTTTCATTCATTCATTATGGGACACCCTGTATATAGAATTTTTTTCGAATGGCTCATTCAGGGTGACAATTATTGAGCTATATGAAATTAAAAATCAAATTTTCAAAACTACTGAGTTCCAAAATTTTATTCAAATGTTAAAAGTAATTACAGATAGTCGGATTTAGTTTATGACATCTTCGATATGCTTGCCATCAATGGCTAAGATGTGGCACAAACGAAGAGCAAAATTCTGCAAAACTCGCTGAAGTGTCGAGACATCGATGCTTTCGATGACCTCCTGAATGGCTGTTTTGAGCTCGGCGATGATTTCGTGGTTATTTGCGTAAACTTTGTCTTTAATATTGCCCCACAAAAATGAGTCACAAGGGTTGAGATCAGTAGAATATGACGGCCAAGCGATTCCCATCATATTCTTCGAAACCTGGGTCGCTTTGGATAATAGGGACGAGATCATTTTTAATGAAAAATGAACAACAGCAATAATACGAGTACGGATGTTCATAAAAATCCCAACAGCCCCTGCATTCAACCGACAATTTTTAACTGAATCTCGCAGATTGTTTCAAAGTTATAATTTTTTTTCATATAGCTCAATAAATGTCACCCTGTATATCCATACAGTCAACTCCAAAATCTAAATGGATTTGTACAACAATTCAAATTCCACTTAAACAAACTGAAGGTGACTAATAAAATTAGATTAACTCCAATATAGACATAAAATTAGAAAATTGCCAGAATTATCCAATTAAGTGAGGAAAAATGTTACAACTTATTTACACATCTTTTTATTGTTCAATATAAAAGGCTGATCAACTTTTTTACGTGCACCATGTCATAAAGCAAACAATATGTGATCATTATGGAATAGAGGTGCAAAAATCATGAAGTGCTCACAATCTACAGTGACAAAGGTGCTAAAGCAGCAAAAGTAGGATCGGACTAAAAAAGGAAATCAGAACAGATGTGGACGAAAACGCCAGAGAAGTGAGAGACAAGACAGGCAACTGAAGAATACCTATTTCAAAAGTGTTAATTATATACATAATGAATACGAAAAGTGAGACGCAACTGTGTCAGGAAAAACTACAAACTGACAACTACATCATTTGCGTTTCGGTCCAGATTTCCCGAATTTAAACAACTGATATCTTTGAAGCAAAGATGAGCCCGTGTATTTACAAAGGAAGAGTTACTTGGGGACAAGATGACTGGAATAACGGCCTATTTAGTGACGAATCCGTGTTCTTATATAAAATAAATTGGAGTCTCCAATTCCAACGTAAGATGTTAGTAATATTAATGAACAAAGTGCTAAGTTTGAGTTCGCATGACTCTCGGTGCTTAGTGAATCTGAATAAGGAAATTGGACTTCATTCATCCGTGTTTATATTATTCATATTTTACAAACATGAATAAAGTGAACGGAAAACATAAACAAGAGACTTATTTCCTTCTTTCAGTCAGGTTCAGATTTAATTGGTAACGATGGATTGACGCACTTTCAGGTGAACAGCTATTCAGTAAGTTCCTGTCTTGTTTTGCATCCTGTTTTGCACAATTTAAAATCTACTGTTACACAATTCCAATTCTGTTTGTTTATCAGTGTTTGTCTATACCTATGTCGATTCAGCTTGTGTTATGTGGTACCACCTCTTTATTTGGACTCAAGTGCATGCTTAACTTCCCTGGAATTTTTTTTTCAAAATTGTTGATTTT
Organism: Rhysida immarginata; assembly: GCA_023313115.1. Taxonomy (NCBI): domain Eukaryota; kingdom Metazoa; phylum Arthropoda; class Chilopoda; order Scolopendromorpha; family Scolopendridae; genus Rhysida; species Rhysida immarginata. Next base: position 205,401 of record JAHWFO010097243.1, read on the forward strand.
ATATATAATGAATACGAAAAGTGCGAAGCAACCGTGTCAGGCAAACTACGAACCGACAACTATATCATTTGCGTTTCAGTTCAGAGTTCTCCAAATTAAACCCGTGATGATTTTGAAGCAAAGATGAGCCCATGTAAAGAAATTCAAGGGAAGAGTTACTCTGGAATAACGACTGGAATAACGTCCTATTTAGTGACGAATCCGTGTCCTCCTTGTCAAAAGACACAAGAAGTTTACAACAAAAACTGCATGAAAAGATCAGTGGAATTTGATGCTTCAGGGTATGCATGTCGTGAGATGGAGTATGAAATTCATGCCTCCTAAATAGTATAGTATATTGTTATTATTATTATTATTATTATTATTATTATTATTATTATTATTATTATTATGACTATAAGATTGATTATGCTATTATTAGGAAAAAGAATGAAGTTAAAGATTTAGGCATTTTATTTAATTATAGCTTATCTTTAACCCCACATATTGATAACATCATACGAGATGTTTCCCGTAGAATTGGTCCCTTGAAAAAGCTTACCGCATTTTTCAAAAGTCCATTAACTATCATAAACTTATTTACTTCTATTGTAATTCCTAAAGTCACATTCGGCATGTTAATTTAGTTTACTTATCAAACTCAAAACTTTTTACTCTTACAAAAAAAATTTTTTGCATTTATAAGTTTTCTCTCAAAAGAATATAATAAGAATGATCTCTATATGGAATTTATAAATGTGTTTACTCTTTCCAATGCCATTGGTAATATGTTTCTTAATGTCCTTAAGAGGATTGTATCTGGATGCCCGAGGTTCTGTCATCTATCGGGCTGTCAGTTCCTAGAAAAAGTCGTCATAAGTATCTTACTTTAATAGCTCCTTGTACGAGGACAAATGTTGGTGAGATTCCAAAGAGCAATCGCTGCATGTTGGAAGTGCCTAGCAGTGAAAGACGACACACGATGAGGAACTTCAATTTTGTAACGACGCTTCGCGACGGGTAGAGCGGTAATGGTCGCTGACTCATAACCAATCTTTTACAAATGAAGCAGAGTGGTCAGCACTTCTGATGGAGTCTACTTTTTCGGATGTCAGAGCAATATTTTTAATAGTTTTTAATGTGCGTAGATTATAACGACAGCAAGCCTGGGTTACAGAGTCCATTTTCCTTAATTTAAAAGCGATACGTATTATGCGATTGTAAGCAATGGTGAGACGGGTAAGGTTACAGTTAGTAGCGGCGAACCAGAAGAGGGCATTATAAGACAAGCTGGTAACAATGGTAGAACAAATAAATTGGCGTAACATAGATGCAGTAGCAATGGATCTTATACGCTTTACTGCATAGCTTTTAAGATTGAGGGTTAGTATTAGCTGGTCAATTTGTTCTCTAAACGAGAGGTGGTTGTCAAAAATGATTCCTAATATTTTTATTGTAGATTTTTGTTTAACTAAAGTATTTTGTTTTTGTACGTTTTAAACTTAGTCCACGATTAGAATACCACTGGTGTAAGTAAGTTAAGAAAGAATTAATTTTTTTTGGTTCACGGTATCCTGATCATGTGGGTTGAAAGATATAAACAAACACTTGTCATCAACATAAGAGCGAATATTAAGATTAAAACTGGTGACTGAAATTAGAGGCAGTAGATACTACAAACATGGTGAGTCCGATTCCAGATCCCTGGACAATCCCTCTGGTTGATGGTTTAAAGATCGCAGGGTCGGTGATAGCTATATTGATGCGGTCTTTAAGGTAATCTCTCATTAAGGCCAGATAGGTTTCTGACACCCCAAATGTGGCAAGGTCAGTAATTTGAAGACTTGAGATCGTGTCATCCAGGGTCATCCAGGGTAAATGTTATCGATAATACCCCCCTATTTATCACGCATCTGAACGTGGAATGATTCAGTGATCCAGTATTGGACCGCTGCTGTTTGCCGCCGCGACATCAACTCTTTATCAACATAATTTTAATATGCAAATAATAAGCTACGTGGATGATAATATCCTTTATACAGCATACAAAGATAGTGAATACAAAGATATGATCTTAAAAGTTCAAGCTGATCTGGAATGGTTGGAGAGATGGTACGATATGAGAGGTATGCGCCTGAATACCTCCAAAACAAAAATTTTACATGTATCTCGGAAGGCTGAAGCTAGGCAATCTATTACTTTTTTAGATTATACTTTTGATAGTGTGTTCCAATTCAACTGTTTATGTGATAAGATTATAGCCGGGTTAAAAAGTCGAAACTATCTGGTAAAAAGACTTCGAGATAGACGACTGTTAACTAAAGTAGAAATAAAAGTTGTGATAGAAGTCAAGACGCTCTCTTATCTAAGCTATACGGTGATTATGTGGGCTGGAGTTTCCCATGTAAATTTACAGAGAGTGAAAATAGCCTATAATACTATTCTTCGAACGGCATTTAAGATAACTAAATATGACTCCATAACTATTTTATGTTTAACCCATAAACTCCCGACTTTTGAAATGCTGAGAAAGATTGGATTACTTCATAAGTTAGGTGGAGCCCTCCGAAATATTCACCACCCTGCTTCATTTGTGCAGAATTAGCATTCTTCCCAGCACTACATAACAGAGAGTACGCTATTATTAGATAATGCTTGCGTGAATGCTGTAAGAATGTCTCAAAGATAAGAGCTTCCAGGCTTCCAAAGAGGTACAATTGTTGGATGCCGTCTCGTAGGCAAAACTGTTAGAGAGACGTCAACCCTCCTAAACATCCCGAAATCGACCGTTCACAACGTCATCCGGGCATGGAAAGAGAAAGGCACCACAAGTGTTCCGCCTAGGATTGGAAGACCCAAGATCATGTCGGCCAGAGACTAAAGGGCTCTTCGTAAAGTGGTCACTGCAAACCGTCACACATCGCTTGATGGACTGACAAGATCGTTCCTAGAGTCGACGGGAACAACTGTGAGCACATTGACTGTTCGCAAGAAACTGCATACAATCGGTTTTTATGGCAAAGTAGCAGCCCACAAACCTCACATCAGCACAAGCAACGCGACAAAGAGCGACGACATTGGACTCTGGATTAATGGCGAATGGTTGAATGGAGTGATGAGTCCCGCTATCCCATCTGGCAATCGGATGGACGGGTTTGGGTATGACGAACGCCCAGCGAACGTTAACTGCCAAGCTGTGTTGTGCCCACGGTGAAGTTTGTGGAGGGTCGGTGATGGTGTGGGGGTGCTTTTCATGGTATGGGTTGGGTGCAATCGTTTCTGTGGACAGGGCATCTAAACGCAGAGCGTTACCAAGACATTCTAAACAACGCAGCACTCTGGCAGCACTTTGGCAATGGCCCTTTTCTATTTCAGCACGATAACGCACCTTGCCATAAAGCAAGGGCTGTAGGCACATGGTTTGATGAAAGGGGGGTTCGAGAACGTGACTGGTCTGCCCAGGGCCCCGATCTGAACCCCATCGAACATCTGTGGGACGTGTTGGAACGTCGATTGCGCGCTTGTGCGGAACGCCCAAAATCCGTGACCGAACTGTCCAAGACACTTATGGCAGAATGGTGAAAATTACCTGTCGAAACGTATCAAAAACTTGTGGACAGTATGCCCCAGAGAGTAGAAGCTGTGATAGCAGCAAAAGGTGGACAACAAGATACTAAAATACACTGAGTTAGCAAAACTCATGGGATAGTTACTTAATATCTGGTCGGGCCACCTCTGGCCCTGTGGAGTGCAGCAATACGGCGTGGTAGTGAGTCTGCAAGTCCCTGGTACATTTCTGGAGGCAGTTGACACCAGATAGTCTGCAGAGCCGAAGATAGTTGCTGCCCGTTCGTGGGTGAAGGATCCAGTGCTCGGAGCCTGACTTTAACAGCATCCCAAATATGATCGATGGGATTCATGTCAGGGCTCCGGGCTGGCCAGCTCAGTCGTTGGGCCTCTCCTGCATGCTACTCGAACCATTCGCGGACGACATGGGAGCGATGTGGTGGAGCATTGTCATCTTGAAAGACTGCTACGTCGTCAGGGTGTTGAAATGTCAAAAACGAGTGCAGATGGTGTCCGATGAGTTGACGATACCGTGGACCATTCAACGTTTGGTCCAGAATAACCAGAGGGCCCATTCCAAACCAGGAAAATGCACCCCAGACCATCACTGACGCCCCACCATCCTGCACCACCACCTGTTGGCATGCGGGTTCCATCGTTTCGTGAGGTCTGCGCCACACACGGTGCCTCCCATCAGCGTGGTACAGTTGATATCGTGACTCATCTGACCGTATGACGTTACGCCACTGTTGCAGAGTCCAGCCAAGATGGTTGGTGGCAAATGCACGCCGGAGTGTCCGATGACGCTGGGTAAGCATTGGCACCCGTGTAGGGCGACGGCTGCCAAACCCGAGGGCATGCAGATTCCGACGGATTGTCCACCGAGAGACGTTTCTAGTGCGGCCAGTATTGAACTGGTCTGTGATTTGCTGGACTGTTGCGCTCCTTTCTCTCTGAATCATTCGTCCCAGGTGTCGCCGGTCACAATCATTCAGGGCAACTGGACGCCCGGTATGGTGCCTGTTGTGGACTGTGATGCCTTCATCCAGCCATTCCCGATACACCCTGGAGACAGTTGAGCGGGGAAAGCCAAATTCCTGCCGAAATGGAACTTCCGAACTGGAACTTCCCATGCGTCGGGCACCTACTATCATACCCCGTTCAAAAGACGTCAACTCGCGACGACGTGCCATTTCTGATTAATCACTTACACAACTTAGACAAGCTCTTCCCACAACGTCTAACGGTCCATTCCCAGAATCCGTTACCCCTGTGAATTCGTGAGCCATGCCCATCAATCAATGTGCTTGCTATCCCATGAGTTTTGCTAACTCAGTGTATATATTGCATCCCCTGTCAGCTCGCAGGCTATTTTCAAATGGTACCCTCCGGATGCACAGCACATTCTCCAATCACATAATCCTGATGTTTAATTTAATAACCTCGGTGAGGAAACCGAGCTGTTTCCTCACCGTTTTTTTTTTTTTTTTTTTTTTTTGGTCTTTCTTTTTTAAAAAAATGGTATTCAACATTTGTAAATTGTTGTTGTTTATTGTTCCTTTTCCTTTATTGCTTTTTCGAAAGCTTAAAAACTTAAAATTAAAAAAAAAAAAATACGTAATGCGGCCAATTTACATGACTGGCAAACTTACCCACCTTTCAGCAAAAGTGCTGCACCTGATCAATCATACAACAGTCGCTGGACGGTTCCATTGGAAATACGTTCGTGCGTTAGGTTTCACGCTCGAAATTCCAATGCAGTGACAACACAGTAATTCAGACAGCCATTCCACGACTTGACGCAAAACAAAGCATTAAACATGCTGTGGCTCCGTCGCTTTTCGTTTGGGACTATGGGTTTATTAATAAAAAATGTTAACCACATCATCCTCTACATATCCTTAAATTTGTGAAAAGTCGTCCATTTACACCCTGTATTCTCAAATTTAATTGATATTAACTTTATAAATTATAATGAATTTAAAGTTATAATTTATGAACATCTAAGCTCTTATTGTAAAGTTTTGTTTCAATTTTTGTTCTGTATCTGTTTTGATGTTTCAATTTTCAATTTTTTTTCTTGTATTTGTCATTGGGCATTTCTAAGCCTTTGCTTGCAATAAATAAATAAATAATTCTTTGTCGATGTTCATACGTCCGGGCAATCAGTATTAATACGTAGATTGTTTACCGCAAGGAATTTTCAGTGCGGGCAACCAGCAGTGAAAACATGTTGCCGGGCTAATTTCGAACCCTGCATATAATAAAACTGAATTTTTCGTGTCTGTACATTCACATTCAGATACTGCAAAAATTCGTCAAACAAAGAGCCCGAACACCGGCTATATCGCTAGTATTAAATAAAGTTGCACTTGAAAATCGGAACCATGTCCTCCTTCAATATTTTAGGTTTTGATGGCCCACTGGGATCGGATTAACCGGTAAATCCGGGTTAGGAATTAGAGGGGACCAACTGGTCTAAATAGTATATAAGCAAGTAAGGAGTGAATTTCTGCTAAACGTTATCTATACCTCTAAACGCAGATCTACATTACTTTATGCCCAATTGACCCAGTGAAGTCGGACTTATGTGTGTGTGTGTGTGTGTGTGTGCAGAGGGGGGGGGGGGGGTTGCAGTCACGTGGTCTTTAAAATCTATACGTTTTAAAATGGCAACATATAGGGCTCGGCTCCTACGCCACAGGGTACTTTCGGGGGGAGGGGTCAGGATTTGACCATTTACGACCACAAAAGGGAGGGAAGGAGATCAAGTAATGAGCACATGGGCCAATCTAATTTAAAATCATTCAATGTCACTTTCAGGGGGGGGGGTCTAATTTCTCTGACCACGTAATTTTTAAGGGGGTGTTCAAATACGACCATCGATGACCACAGAGAGAGGGGGGAGGAAAAAAGATGACCGTGAACGGTCCCTATAGGATGTTATATTTCATTGAATAAGAAATGACGAGAAATGAAAAAATATAGAGCTCTTTAACATTTCTAAATATTACGTTCGGGAAAATCAATTTTTTGCTTTAAAAGCATGGAAAATAAATAGTGCGGATTTCCGCTGCTTTCCTATACCCTCCTCAGTGGGGGAGGGGGTGTAATTTTTGTTAATTTGTTATCATTATCATTATAAAAGCGTTTATATTATGCGAGTTTAAGGAGCAAAATAATAATAATAATAATAATAATAATAATAATAATAATAATAATAATAAAGATTATATAATTATCTATTTGGACTTATATAAAATAAATTGGAGTCTCCAATTCCAACGTAAGATGTCAGTAATACAAATGAACGAAGTTCCACGATTGACTGAACACTAACTTTCAGTCAGTTCTTAGCGACTCTGAATGAGGAAACTGGACTTCATTCATCTGTGTTTACATTACTCATGTTTTACAAATATGAACAAAGTGAATGGGAAACATTAACAAAACACTCATTTCCTTCCTTCAGTCAGATTCTGATTTAATTGATAAAGATGGATTGACGCACTTTCAGGTGAATAACTATTCAATAAGCTCCTGTTTCGTTTTGCATCCTGTGTTGCACAATTTAAAATCTACTGTTATACAATTCCAATTTTGTTTGTTTATCAGTGTTTGTCTCTCCCTGTGTCGATTCAACTTTGTGTTATGTTGTACCCCCTCTTTATTTGGACTCTAGTGCATGCTTAACTTCCCTGGATTTTTTTTTTAGTATCGCCCAAATTTCCTATGTACAGTTGGAAGACGTTTTAACTGCGCTGAGCAGTTCGTGATGTAGTTATATGCATTATATAAGTTATAAAACCGCAACAAAGCATTCCTGAGCGTAGATACAACCTATCAGTATTATCATTTAAGTGATGTTTTGCCCGAATAAGAGGATGTTCTTGAATACAAGCTCAAAGCATCAATCGAAACTAAGCTCTTTTGATGGAAGTAGTTTCAATTTAAAAGACACTCGACGAAAAGGCATTATGAATCTTCAACTCCCACGAGCACGTAATTTTTCATTTCTCATATTTTCAATAGAGTAATAAGCAATGATTTTTTTTTTATTTTTTACTTCTGCTGCAATAAGTTTTTGCGGGAAATTTTTCAAATTGTCATATATATATTAACAAATCAGCGGTTTCTCCGAACGATATGAAATGAGTAGATCGCTTATGTGGCCGCCACATTTGGGGCAATTTGAAGGCGGCGAAAAGTGGAACTAATCTCTATTGTTAGTGTAGGCGCCATTACTGTGGTTGGCAGAACAACATCGCCAACCAAAGCGCCAGTCTATCCGCTGTATCCGAAATTGTTACAGCCTTGTCGCCAACTCCCCCCCTCCCCCACCAACATCGTGCTTGTAGTCTGAAATTTCTTAAGCGACCTATCCCAAATTTAGATGCTTTTTAATAAATGCGGTATATAATTTCATAAATACCTCTAAGCAATCATTCTGGTATCACTGAAACAACGGTAACATGGTTGAATATCGACATCTTTTGTGTATCAACAACCACGATATAAAAGACGACCAGGATTTTTACAAGAGAAAAACATTCTAAGACGCAGAAAGATAAAAACACACCTGTAAAAGGTCAGTGGTGAACCTTTAATATATCTATTACTACAGTTTAAAGCTAGACAAGAAATGGGCATTGAGTTTTACTGTGTTTGTCTACGCAAACTTCAAACGTAAACATACGATCATGGCTATTAACGCCAAAGGAGACCACCAGGTGGCATTGAATGAGACCAGTAGTCCATTTTTACTATACGTTGTAGCAGAATCAGCTACTAATTCAGTGAATTAAAGCAATATTTTTTAATTTTTTAAAATTTCATTTCATTTTACATAATCAAAAAATTAAATGTAGGGAATATAAAATACAAAAGACAATCTTGGAATTCAGAATAATTTCTAAAAGTATTTTTTAATGTCCAAAAACATCTTTTTTGTCATTACAAATTAGATAAAACATCTTATATTTAATTAATAATAAATATATTTTTTAAAATTATAAAAAATTGTAATTGTTGAATAATAATTTTTAACTTAATCAATAAAATAAAAGAATTAAAAAAGTAAATCAAATAGATATTGAAATTTTATTGAAATTGAAATAGCAAAAACAATTAACACCAATCATCACCAAATTAGTAAAATTTCTAGATATTTTAATATACATCATAAAATTTTTTTAATTAAATCATAAAAAAATTCAGTATCGGTATAAAGAATAATGCAAACAACCAAACCTGATATCATGACCAAATTTTTATAATAGACGTACCAAATATATATTAATTATGAAAACATTCCAATTATGCCAACATTAGACAACATAAAGAAGAATTTAAAAAAACATTTACATTTAGTAAAATATAAATCATAAAAACTATCAATTAATGTTTCATTAAAAAAAATTATACCTAAACAGGTGAATCTATGGGTAGTTCATTATCACCTGTCATCACAAATATTTATATAAATCATATGGAATACTAATAAATAAATACCTCACAACATAAGCAAAATATCTAAATTTAATTAAAATATTGAGATGACATTTTAATTATCACCATTAACTCTATACAAACACCCATTAACTTTTATAATCAACTTCATGGAGAATAATAAAAATCACAAAAAATAATAAAATATTAAAATTAATATTTGAGGTATAAGATAAACCCAAATAAGGCCCACATTATTTATCATTAAAATCTGTACACCAAAAATTAATATTATCAAATAATTATTGATCTAAGGAGTTTAAATGATTAATTTTAAATTTAAATGTGATCAGTCTCCTTTTAATGGGGAAAATCGTAAAATTAATAAAAACAAAAAAATAAATAATAAATAAAGTCACCAATCTTGAAAAACGATGAAGAAACTTGTGAGATGAAAGAAAACTCAAAGGATGTAGTCTGTTGAAGATGTAGTTGTTAGCAGAAATAAACTCAGTCTATTGAGGATGTAGATGAAGTCTTGTGTAGATAATGTTGATAGTGGAAAACGATAATCTTGAAGGAAGTGTTGGTTTTGAAATATAGATGAAATTTTGAAGAAGGTGATCCAAATATTTGGGATAAAATTTATATAAAAAAACGTTTTCGAGAATATTTCACAGGATGGTGATTAAACATTTTTGAATGGTGAAAACAGTTGAAATAAGAATTTTACAATTGATATAAAGGTGATGAAGGTAAGTTGGTTGTAATTGTTGGTTATGATTGTTGGCTATTGTATACTAGGGTGATTGTTGTTTAAAAGTAGTATCTATTTATTGTTTATCTCTATTGATGGCTTGGCTAAATTTTTGTAATTTATAATGATATTTATTGTTTCTTTAATTAATCTTTTTTTATAATTTTCTTCTTTTCCAATGATTTTTGTGTTATTCCAATCTGGTGTGTGGTTTTGTTTGATACAATGATTTACTAAATGGTTGTTTTTGTCTTTGTGGCGAAGTGCTCTTTCATGTTCTTTTAATCTTATTTCTAATTGTCGTTTAGTTTGACCTGTGTAGATATGTTCACAATTTTTACATGGTATTTGATAAATTATATTTATAGTGTTCTATTTTTATTAATTTTACGATTTTCCCCATTAAAAGGAGACTGACCACATTTAAATTTAAAATTATCAAATAATTTCAATGAATAAAAAAATCTAACCTCACCATAATATATACACAAAATAATTAGTTATTTATATAATAAAAAAAGAAGTTATTTTTATAATATTAATAGAAGTTATGTTATTTTAATTATTTATATAATAATAAAAATAGAAGTTCTCAGTAACAAAATACACAATAAAATTAATAGACGACTCATTCATAGAAATATTAAGAATAAAACGACCCAAAAAACATACACAAAATAACCAAATTAAAAGGTATTCAAACACCATGCAATACAAAAAATTTCCTTAAAACGGAAAAAAAAAAAATAGAACAAATACCCAACATTAAATAATACCAAAATTAAAAAAAAAAAACCTGCTTAAAAATTAAAAAATAAGCAAAAGAAATGAGCACTGGCGAAGGTCTCCATTGAAACTAAGCTTAATGTATGGTGGTCAATAGACTACTGACACATCGAAACCACCTAGTGGGAGCAGTTTTCCCCAATTACGTTTTTAGCGTCGAGAACAAAGGAGTTGACCAACCACTAATTTCTAATAACCATGATACGATGAAGGCCATTTTTTGCCAACCAAAGCAATGGCCGACAGGCCTTCAAATGGGGACGCGTTAGTGGCGCTGAAAGCAGCTCAAGAGCGATCTACTCATTTCATATCGTTGGTTTCTCCCCATTCGAGGCGGGAGCCATTAGAAGAGAGAGAGAGCAAGTGGAGACACCAGAGAGAGCCCAGTGAATACAAAAGTGTTGTTCTGTTTGCACTGCACCAATTGCCTGAACCATAGAGAACAGTGTTAAACCTTAGCCAACAAGGAGAAACTGTTTCTCCTTGTTGCCTAAGGTTAAACCCTAATTACGCTGTTTAAAAATTAAACACTACCGTTCATGAAGATTAAAAAAAAAAAACAGAAATGACAATTAAAATATTAAAAAATAAAAGAAATGACAGTGGTTTTTATTAATACCTGTTTCTTAATATTAATTTTGACGAATAAATAGAGAAAAATAGTAAAAAAAAATTCCACGACCTGGACTCGAACCAGGGACCTTTGGGTTGTTGTCCCAATGCTCTAACCACTAAGCCACCATGAACGTGAAAGCTGTCATTATCAAACATGTCCTATTTGCATAGGTTAAAGCGCGGCCACAGATTACCTAGTAGACAGATACGACATAAGCCCTTTTTAACAATGGATGAACGGTTGCGCCCTCAAGTGAAAAAGAGGGGAATTACTTGACAATGTGTACTCTGCAATAGAAATACAGTGTATTTGAGTTTTAAAATTAATCGGGAAAAACGAAATGATAGTAAAAAAAAAAAATGATAAGTAGAATGTATTTTAAACCTTTGCCGTGTATTTTAATCAATCTTGACTTAATATTTCATTCACATTTCATTCATATTTCATTGATAAAATATAGAGAAAAAAAGCAAAAATATAGAGAAAATGTGTTATATTTGAAAAAAAAACAAAACATTTTATTTAAAACTATTGAGAGATGTGCAAGTGAAAAATGTAAAAATTTTCATAAAAAAACCCCAAAAAAAACAAAAAAAAAAACGGGAAAGCAGATGAAACGTAGTTCCCATGGCATTTCCATTACAATGAAACATAGTGCCCTTCTTTTTCATCAGGATCGCTGGCATACCAGGCGGAACCGCTCACATCCTCTGATGTCGTATCTGTCTACTCGGTAATCTGTGGCGCGGCTCCTTGTTTGTAAACCAGGGCTATCTTTACTATTAAATGGCGAATAGTAATATAATAATAATTGGAAAATGGCCTTTGGAGGATTTTTTCATGCCATTACCTCCGATATTGATGAATAAATAGCGAAAAATATTAAAGAAAATTCCATGGCCTGGACTCGAGCCAGGGACCTTCGGGTTACCGTTCACGGTGGCTTAGTGGTTAGAGCATCGGGATGGTAACCCGAAGGTCCCTGGTTCGAGTCCAGGCCGTGGAATGTTCTTTGCGTTTTTTCTCTATTTATTCAACAATATCGGAGGTAATGGCGTGAAAAAATCCTCCAAAGACCATTTTCCAATTATTATTAATTTTGACGTTAAAAATTAAAACAAAATAAAGTTTAGGTACTCTGTACAGAATTGTAAAATTCGTAAACTTTGTTTTACAAAACTGTACAAAAATTTTTTTCAAAAATCAAATGCAAAAATGTACAATTCAATACAATTAAGTTGGGGGAATAATTTCTAGAATATACATTCTCCACAATCAATTTATTTTTAAAAAATTGAGAAAAACCCCACCAATGATATTTAAGAGCAATGGCATTAATTTAACATTTCAATTTAAAAATATTTATTACAATTTAAAAATATTTCATAATGGCAAAATAAAAATCAATTTACAACAAAGTCTTAAATGCTGTGAACATAGTCAAGCCCTACTCTTCCAAAAAACGCAGAGTACACAAGACCTTGTGGTAGGGTGATCAGGCATCCCGGTTTTTGAGAAACTACCCCAGTGTCCCGAAAAAAGTTTTTGGACCTCCGTTCTAATTCAATCTCATTCAATCCCGGAATAGTGTTCCGTTAATTCCTGGGCCATTCCTTCTATTTATGACAGCCAGCATTCCTTGTTAGGTTGAAGCCATAGTTGTAAAAAATTTAATTATTTTCAATATACACAGTCAGAGTTGAAAGGTTGAAAGCATCTGTGAGTTTGTGGGAGCAGAATACGACAGATGGCTTTAAAATTATCCATTCTAATAATTGGAAAATGGTTCTTGGAGGATATTTTCACGCTATTACCTCCGACTCTTTGTCTCATTCGCATACACATTTGTTGGCATTGTTCCCAGCAGTAGAACGAATTTTGAAAAATTTTGAAGTCTTTTTTTTTTTTTTTTTTTTTTTTTTTCCCCAACAATGTTGAATTTCTTTAAGGATCCACTAAGTGAAGCATATTTCTGGTTTATTCACAGCCAGTTACATGTATTCCAAAATGGCATTAGAAAGGTTGAGGGGGTAAAAAATCTTGTATCGAAGTTTATTCAATATCCTGCACATACTCCAAGAGCGATGCAATGCACAATTTCTTCCACTTAATTTAAAAATTGTCTTACATAGGGACAAAATATCATATTCAGCCTCGTCTAATTTCAAACAAGAAACCAGAGAATTTTACATAACTGCCTATGATGATTATCTTTCTATAACGGCTAAGAACGATTTCAAATATTAGTGTATTCTCTTGGATGCTGTAACAGAACCACCTACATGGAATAAGGTCGAAGGAACTTGCCAATATTTAAAGGAAAGAGGTTCATAAAAAAAATGGGTTACTTTTTTCAGCAATGTCAATATAGTGAACAGTACTTAGAACTTTTAAAAATACGCCAATATATCTTTTCTATTCCCAAATGTAGAACGTGTTTTTTCACTAATGAACATTCAGTGGACTGATGGACGAAACCGATTGGGTGTTCCAGTGGTAGAAGCTATTTTGCAATTTCAAACAAACTATGACTTTACGTGTGCTGAATTTTATGAATATGTTCTGTATTCAAAATCAAAAAGAAGTTTCAAGATTGATGCAATGTTATTTAATCATATTTTTTTTGTCTAATTTTTGTTTATTTAATCATTTTTTTGTAAATTTCTGCTCTGTTACAATTATGTTAAATTTCATTACTTATCTTTCAAAGCACGGTCTAATGTTAGTTATTTACTGTTAATATTATCGGTTAAATGAAATATTATTATATATATTATATTATATTATTTTATATAATATCAGTAATAATTTAATAATGTAATAATTTAAAGATACTAATGAAATTAAAAATGTAGTATATGTACCATGCATTTGAAAAATACAAATCAGGATTTTTCTCGTCGTAATTTTGGCAATTGTATGCAAAACACAACCATTTACTCATTTTAAAGTTGCAATTTGTTTATCTGGTTTAATTTTAAATAAATAAAAATCTGTAATTCCTCCTATCCAAACCATCAAAAAGCCAGTGAACACTCATAAGAAATTAATAAATGAAAACATGAGTTAATGCTTCAAGCATAAGGTAATCAATAAAGGAAGAAAAGAACCATCTGAAGTTCTTTTCTTTTCTTCCTTTATTTTTATCACAACTTCAGAAGTTAAGCAACATCAGGCACGGCTAGCCAATGGATGGCTGACCATCCGTGATTCACAATCTTAACCCCCCCCCCCCCACCCCCCCC
>JAHWFO010097243.1:219898-232643 GCA_023313115.1 Rhysida immarginata
ACCATCATACAGCAGTCGTTAATTAGGGTTCATCCAGGGACCCAACTCGTCGGCCTCGGGCCATACAGGCCCTGGATGGACATATTGAATTACTAATCAATAAATAAAAAAGAAAAATAAATAAATAAATTAAAAAAATGCCCACAGTTTTGGCTGTCATGTATATATCGGGTGATTATAATTAAAGTTCCCCACTTCTCCAAAGGTTGTAGAACGTGTATTGCACGGATGTTTTTGCTTATACAGTAAAACCGTTGAAGTTGACCACCTCCATAAGTTGACTACCTGTTTAAGTTGACCACTTTTGTATGGCATGAACCGTAGCATTAACTTACTGCAACCCTCTTTAACTTGACCACTCGTCTATCTTGGATCTTGACTATCTTCATTGCATCTTCAGTATAAGATACAGTGCTTAGTTCCATTGACTTAGTCGACCAGACAATGTAGCCAAGCCACGTGATCTTCCTGGTAACCCCTGAGAAAATAGAAGGAATAGAACAGTCTTGATGTTGCAATACAGGATGTCACGTGGAATTGAAAGAAGAGCATAAACAAGCATTTAGAACTTGATTTCTCACGCACATCATTTAACACAATTCAGAAAAATTTGACAATCATGTCAAAAAGGAAGTTAATCGAATTTACTCTAGGAAAGAAAGAGTAATTGAAGAAATTAACTCAGGTAAAACACAAAGTTTTGTTACATTCATTTTAATAGTGTCTTATTTTCACATACATATAACTGTACTCTATTTAGAAGCTGTACAAGCTCTCGAAAATGTGAAAGATCTTATTTGTTATGCTGCAGCTCTATCACCTGTGCTTTTTGAGAAAGTGTTCGAGTTGCAAAGAGAGATAGAAAAAACCTGGGCCTCGGCACGTGCAAATAATCAAAAACTATTAATTACAGACTATATGCATAAAATGTAATGCAGAAATGAGTTACATGTAATTATTGTTAAAAAAACATTAAAGCATCACAATACAGTTACATATACATGTATATATGCTTCTGACTCCTTTTTTTCTAAAAGTTGACCACCTGCTTAAGTTGACCAGTTTTTGATGGAACCAATGCTGGTCAACTTAGACCGGTTTTACTGTACTCTTTTTTAATAAGTAGCATTTTAGTGATGGTTAGATTTTCAGTCACCAGATATCAGCAACTGTCAAGAATGTTTACTTGATCCCTTTGACACTGTATTTTTTTGGAGTATATCTAGTACCAATATCAGTACTTATCTTATATTTAACAAAAATTTCACTTGTACTTTGCATCTCAACCCCTCAATTGAAGTGTCTAATTATAAGTTGCAGATCATTAGGCAAATCAAAAATTCTATTCTATATTCAGCAATAAACACATTCTTCTAATAAGTTTAATTTGCTTAGTGCTTGATAAACTTTATCAAATTACTGTGTTGTGTTTTGATAACCGTAGTTATCACATTAAAAGTCTGAAAAATCAGAATGTCAACCCTACTCATATTATTATTCTTTTGGTTGCATATAAATTTATAAAAAAATGCTATTTTTTTTTTCTTAATATCTAATCAATTATTTTGCTAAACTGAATTATCATTTTATCAATAAAAACAGTTCTTTTTTTAAGCTTTAAATTTTGTTAAGTTCAAAGTTTGATTATTTTATCTAAGAAAGCAGTTGTTGAATGTCAATTAAAAACATATCTTCACTTCAGAAACCTTTTAAGCTTACATTAATTTAAGTTTTTTAACCTTTCTAGTTGTAACGCAAAAGGGAACCAAGAGAGAAAAATTACTTAAGTCTTCAAAATGTATATCCATAAAAAGTATAAAGTAAATGATGACTTAAAAGCAGAGAGAGCAACCTGTACTTTTAATACTGAGGAGTTAACTAATCTAATTGATGGCAGTGCTGAACACACGAGGCGAAGAAGAGAATTTGGTTAGAAAGTTTTTAAAATTAATTTGATATAATTTAATCCATTCAAATTTTAAATTTGCTTTATTATTCATGCTCTTAAATTTTATTTAAACCTGCTTTATATTCTCTACAGAGAACATTTTATTAGCAGATCCTTCATTTAGCAGAAATGAAGATCCATATTCTCTGGGCAATGAAAATTTGTACGAAAGAACCATTGAAATTAGTTCAAAGCTAGTGAAAAAACTACGAGAAATGGAATTAAGTACAGAAAGTGACATGTAAATAAATTGTTTGTCCTTTTTTTTTTTTTTTTTTTTTTTTTTTTAATAATTATTTTTTAGCTCGGATTACATGAACAGATATTTATCTAACTCTGTCATCAATTCTCAATTCAGTCCGTTTTTCCTGCATGTTCCATTCAGAAATTGTGTACTCTTTCAGGGATCAGAAGCACAAATTGCTAAATGGATGCCGCTTGTCGACAACTACAAAATTTTAGGAGCATACGCCCAAACAGAACTGGGACATGGTATTTGAAATTAATTTTTTCTTAATTTGTATTTCTTGATTGGTCATTTTTCTTTAAATACAGTAGAGCCCTGATAATTTGAGCTGCGATGGAGAGCATGGAAAAGAGAATTCCAATGGAATATTTATTAATGCATGCGGTTACCACCAGGGAGAAAAGTGTCGGAGTATGCAAAAACGCAATGCGTCTGCGAACAACCAATCTGCAGAGGTCACCATTAGGAAAGAAAAAAAACGTGCACTTTTGGTGAAGTTTTATTACCATAACAGCAGCAATAGTGCAACAGTACTGCGAGAATATCGGCGTGTGAAGGGATTGCAAAGAGGACCCATGATGGTGAGAAATTTATGAAAAATGATGTAGAAATTCGAAGAAATAGGGAAGTTAGGTATGCTGCCCATTCACCAGACTTATATCCAAGTGACTTCTGGCTGTGGGGAACCCTGGTGAATCATGTGTATCATAGAGGTGTACGAACCTTGTACTGAAAACCAACATCATTCGTCATGTTTCAGCCATTTGACAGGAGACATTTTGTGCTACTGTTGAGCACATTGTCCAGCATGTCATCGATGCAGAATGTGTGCATATAGCAGTCTCTCTAACAGCATTCTAGTAGTGCATTACTACCATCAATGTATGATCTTGCAGAGCCACTGGTGCAGAAATATGGTGCTGTTATTGTTGCTGAGACATCCAAAGATGCCCACAATGTCGCTCATCAACTCATCAGAATATAGTAAAACAGTTGTACAACAAATTTTCATGAAGTAGTAGTGTTGTGAATGTAACAGGGGTGTCCGTTTTTTTTAGGATACCTTATACATGTATATAGAGGATGGGAGGGAATGAAGATGAATGATTTTGAAAATTTATTGTAAATTATTGGCACAATACCACAAATCAGTAATAACACTACTCAGTTTCAGTTGAGCAATCAGAAGAAACCACAAATCCACAATAATCAGCTTTAATGCCCCCGGAATGTACAGTTGGGTGCATAAAGGTTTTGACCTAAGTCAAAATTGTTCGGCTTCTTTACAATACTTCAATTCAATGAGGTTACTTTTTCCAGGTATCTAGTCGAGCACGCTTACTATGGAACAATTCCATTAAGTTTTTGCTTAGCATCGGGGGAAGGCAGTTTTATGTCACGTGCTCAATTATGTTGACAAAAAGATTATTTTGACTGTTCTGATGAGAATTTTTGTTTTATTAATAATAAACTAATCTATTTGGTTAATAGTTTAACATAAATGGTGCACAGTATCGATATAATTACGGTATATGCGTGATCAAGAGATAAGCTGATGCAGCGCTCGTTATCGTGTAATATGGAAGTGATTTACAGGTGGAAGCTATTTTCTTTTGACTGCTTGAAAGGTTACAAGTCTCATTTTTTTGTATATTTTGTGTATATAAAATAATCAACGACAACTATCCCAAAACCATCCGATATTTTTTTTAAATTTATTATATAACTAGATGGATCCCGTCATAATTTGAAGAACAACCCATTTTTTTATTAATCCCCATCTCTTTTATTAAAAAATAATAAAATAAAAAATTGTCAGAGCTGAAATATCTCATTTTGCACAAAGATTAAGAAATGAGTTAATATATAAAATCAAAATAGTTTTAAACTAAATTTCTATGAAAGTATTAAACTGAGACATAAAGTGTCAGTAAATAAAATGATCAGTTTTTAAAGCTCTTTTTAATGATATAACATTTAACGTAGCATTTTCAGAGTTTTTCAGTAGTCACAAGGAAATGTCATAAAATGATCAAGGCAGAATTTTCTTTCAGCGAATCTTTAGTTTATTCGTGACCACCGATAGAGAAGGCCTCCACAATGAAACTGAATACATTGTTACATCATCATAGATAGTGCAAATTCAGGGCTTATTATTGGTAGAAATATGAATAACAGTGCACTAAGTATTTAGTTTCATTGCAGAGGCCTTCTCTCTCGGTGGTCACGGTTTATTTAATTCAAAACAATGATTGAATATTGTCTCATTACAACAATCCCTGGCTTCTGATGGATTGTCGTAACTCTCTTTGTGGGCTTCAGATGACCATGCGCAGAAGTGCCAATTTTGCTCTTACAAAAAATGCTTTGCGTTTTAATATATAGGATTATATATTTTAATAGTAGAGAATATTAAGTGATTTGAACAAAAGAGGATTTTTGTAAAAGTAACGGTGTTATGAATTAGTGTATATTTTATTAAAAACTAAAATATAGAGAAAAGCATGCCATGACAATTAACATGAAACCCTCAAATAAACAGATCAAATTGCACACTTGGTTGATAAAAATTTAATCTGTTTATGGTGTTCTTTACATACACCGTTTAAAACTTAAACGAAGTCAAAAACACGATAATGAACGGAAAAAAAAAAAAGCTCTACCCATATCGGATTCGAACTCTGCCATTCGAGGCAGCCGCTATCGCTTATTATTGTCAGGAGAGAGCCCATGACTAGCACATCCCAGGCATATACCTGCTACCCTATTTTCATTAAGAAGGGACAGGTCCATTCTAATCTGCCATGACTCCTAGGACAAGTACCCGATTATGCAACCGATCAACATCCGCTAAGCTCAGCCCCTACAGAGCAGGTAAAAACCTTTTTGCACCCGACTGTACATCTGAGGCATTAAAACTTATTATTGTGGATTTGTGTTTTTTTTTCTCATTGCTCGATTGATCGTTGTGTCCACAGTTTCTTGTTGGATTCTTCTTCTAGTACTACTTCATTTGTCTTCTCTGGTTTCTATAGATTTGCTGACATTTTTTTCCAAGAATCCAGAGCTTTATTAATAAGTTTTTGAGGCATTTTCTTCCATTCATCGAAAAAAGAATTTTTAAGCCCATTTAGACTTGTCACTTTGCAAACCCACAGTTCTGTTTTAAGTAACCCCAAGCGAAATAGTCATGAGGACTGTGTCTGGAGATTGAGGCTTTCATTGGTAGGGGTGAATGTACTTCACTTTTTTTTTTTTTTTCTCTCCAAGAAGTCAAGAATTTTATGGGGTGCATGAGCAGAATCTTGATGGAGAATGAATGAGATTGCCTTTCAGATATAACTTTCGAGCATCGGTGTCCAAAAATGATTTGATAACCTTGTTGATATGATCATCTGTGTTTATCTTAGCTCCAGGCATGATAATTCACAAACATCTTCTGCCATTATATTAAATCCCTCCCGACACCATGATGGCTTTGCAATATAACAGCTTTTTGTTGACAGTTGTTCGACGCTTTGGTTTTCCACATGAACTGTAAAAAAATCTTCTCTGTTCTTTGTAGCTCGTTAAATAAAACCATGCCTCATCAGTGTTAATGATTTTCAATATTGTCTGCTAAGATACCATGAACTGGATTTTTTTTTCCCCTTATTACCACATTGAATGCATTCAAATTATGATACCTGATGCATAGGAAGATTCAGCAGTCTGGTTCTTTGGCTCGGTGGGTTTGCAGATTTTAGCATGTTCCCGAGGTGTTTTAACTTACAAGACTCACCCCAATATGACATCCAGCTTTGCATCTTTTCTTCATTGCTGGTACCATGGTTAAAGCGATTTCTCTGGTTTCTTTTCGATGTTTCGATATTACAACATCATCAGTTATACAAGGTCTGAAGAAGCGTAGCAAAATAGGCGCTACTAAAGGAGGGCGTATCCCATGTCTTGCCTTTGGACGGATAAGACTTATTGTGATTGGCTTGTATACTCTTCCATGTGATATATTGGTGTAACATTGATAAGAGATGTGAACAATAAGAACGGCATCATAATTAGAAAGAACCTCATTGAATCATTAAATATAAATAAACTCCCAGTCTAATTTATCAATTTGTTTATAACTTTACTCTTTTGCTTCCCACACAGTCTTTTAAGTAACTGGGCTTATATTTGTTCTTCCAATTTATCCTGGAATGCTCATATTAATATGTTGGTCAATACTCGTAGCCAGAGACTAGGGATGATTTCTCGTTCACACTATCTCCCTTCCTCAATATTGCTCCTTGCTCCTATTATATTATTCTCTAATCCATTCCTCGTTATGATATGGAATCCAATTCTGGGGCTCTTCATCTAAATTTAATATAACTCGACTCCTTCGTATCCAGAAATGGTTTTTGTGAATTCTTACAAATGATGTTTACTGGCTTCAGTTTCCCATCTGTTTAACTTATCTGGAATTAATACTGTACATCAGATCTATGTTTTACAATTATCAACTTTTATTTATAAAGTTATTAACAATTATCTCACTTTATTCTCCCCTATGATAATGAACCGACATTCATAAATAAAACAGGAAACCAAAAACTGAAACCATTTTGCATTGGGTATTTGTATGATGAATACAGTGGTCGCCACTTAATGTAGCCACCTTTAATATGGCCAACCGCTTTTTATGGCCACTCCAGCTCGGTCCAGAATTTTCTAACTGTTTCCTATGTAACAAAATTTGACTTTATGTGACCACACTCTGCTTAATATGGCTACTTTTTTCAGAGGTAGTTCACAAATTCTACTTTTTCATCTCATCTTACTCCGGATAAATGAACACTTCACTTATAATATCCACTTTCATTTCCCTCTAAGTCAATGGGCACTGCTGCCCAAAATTACAGATTGTACTGTTTGGTCAATTACATGAAAGCTGCAAGTGAAGGTACAAGCAGAAAGCATAAGCTAAATGGAAAAGATGTTCAAGTTGAAGAAGGTCTTTTAAGTTGGTTTCAATATGTTAGAAACAGAAATGCTCCAGTGAAATTATCTCTTATGTCAAAAGGCTGATAAAATTGCAAAGTACCATAGGCCACACGGGCTTTAAGGCAACTGAAGGCTGGTTTCATCGCTGGAAAAAATGCAATGGAATAATCTTTAAGAAACTTCATGGAGAGGCTACTGATACCCTTGTTTGTTGCAACTTGAAGGGACAGAGAGAAAACTCATCATCATTGGAAAGTCAAAATCTTCTCGTTGCTTCAAAAATGTAAATAATTTGTAAAATCTTTATGAATTGTTTACCAATGCATAGACGACATCAAAGATCTGGATTAATTGACTAGTTCAATGGAACAAGCATCTTAGAAGCGAGGACAAAAAATTGGTCTTCTAATTGACCACTGCAGCTCCCATGCTCATGTTCCTGATGACCTATTCCCATAAAAAACATATGGCTGCTACCCAACATAAACTTCACTAATGCAGCCAAGGTTGTCAAACAAACAGTAGACAATACTTTAAATAAACTATTTTGACAAGATACTGTACGTATATAAATGATTATTTAAGCAAACAAACTTGTCTATATGTAAGTACAAAAACATGCTCGACTTGTTGGATAAAAAAATAGGTACTTTTGGTAACCTCGCTTAAAACAGCCACCGGTAGTACAAAGATTTAGTATTAATGAGAAAATTTTATTGCTTAAATTACTATTCCATTAAAACCTATTAAAGATGAATAGACTGTTATTGTCATTTAACCATAGTGCTATTTAAGGTGGCACCATCTGTCGCAGAAAAGCAAACTGGCAAAATCATATCGTAGGCGGTGAAATCTTGGCTTCCAAGTTCCGCGACATAAAGGGACAGGAATGTATTTTAGAGTGAAATTAACACGTGAAATTATACCATAAATTGGTGGATACCAATTAATCATTTTTTTTTTGCATGTACTCCACTTTTTGTAAAGTTTATTTCCCAAAAAATTATTTACTTTTTTTAGGTACTGACATCCGAAGACTTGAAACAACTGCTACTTACGATGCTAATACTAAGGAATTTGTTTTGCATTCACCCACCATGACTTCTATTAAATTTTGGCCAGGATCACGTATGTAACAATAAAATAAATTATGGGATTTATATTATTTCATTATCTTATTAAGAATTGATAATTTTATTTTAGTTCAGTGTCTTTAGTAATATTCAATTGAAGAAATATCTTAAATAATATCAGAGGTGTTAATTGATACCCCTGATATTATGCAACAACAATATTATTGCAACAATATTATGAAACTTCATATACCCCTGATAATATGCAATGATAAAATTTATAAATGGTCGAGCCTTGTTAATGTGATCACTTGTTAATATGTGGAATAACCACATACCGCAAAACCTTGAATAGAGGCCCGGGTGTCTTTGTCACAATGGTCCTGATGCCCCAGCGATGAATCGAGACCTGGTGTTTATTTAAGACCCGGCATTAAGGCTATTCCCAGAAAATGGGAACAAAAATCGCCAGCATTTATGCAATTAACCCAAAAAAACAATCAGACCCGGCGTTTAATCTATTTTTAAAACACCATCTGGCCTTTAATCAAGACCAGCATTTATTTGAATACCCGACCTTTATTCAAGATTTTATGGTATGCAGCTCAGACAACGGCTGGACAGGCTAGTGGAGACTCTGTAAAGCACTGGAAAGTGTTCACAGAGATATTGAGCTATGCTGACTGCAGTTCACTTAATAGCTGTTGGAAGGTGCGGAGTGGAGTATCCATGGAGTGAATAACCTGATTGACTTGTCCCCATAGATGCTCGGGGAATTTAGGGACAGGGAAGCACAGTAAAGTTTTCCTCATGCTCTTCTACTATTCATGTAGAATTCCGGCTGTATGAGATGTCACATTGTCATACTGGAAAATTCTATCATGCCCAGGAAAAACAATTTCAGTATAAGGGTATACATGGTCAGCAAGGATTGATACATACTTAATCGATTCATATTACCATCCACAATGATGAGTGCACTCAGAAAATGCTTGATAACATTGCTGCTCACAAATGAGTGCACCCATAATGCTGCCTCCACCAGCTTGTTGCCTTCCACAAAGGGTTGAAGGGTGTTTTTTTTTGACGTTTCTCACCGTAGCGCCAACGTCCATCTGTCCAATGGAGCAAAAAACATGATTCATCTGATAAGGCAACCTTTTGCCAATCAGTGCACGTTCAGTACCGTCATATAAATTCCAGCCTCTTTTGCTGATGCAGAGTTGTTAGTGTAGGTGTTGTCACCATCCATCTGTTGCAACGTTTGTTGAACTATCTTTCTGGACACCACTTGCAGCCGTCCCTCCTGGGATTCATCTAAACACACTGCCATAGTGACTTTTCCCCTCTTTCATCTGTGGCTCATCTAGAATCACAGTTTCCATGTCGCTTATTTTCTATAGTGCCGTTTTGTCATGCACGGTATACTTTTACTATAGCAGCACGCAGACAGTTTATGAAATGCTGCCACTCTTGGTCCGAAAGCCAACTATCATTTCTTTTTAAACATCTGTATAAATCGCTCCGTTTCTACATTGCAACAATTGAAACATTTTTTCAATGCTTACAACATGCTGTATATACTCACACAATTTGCTGGTGATACAAGTGGTTATTTAGCGCTGACATCACAAATAGGAGATGGTCACCTTAATGTGACTCGGCTGTTTACAAATCTGTCAAAAGTACTTAAAGAAGAAGGGAGAAATACCAAAACATGCTAGTGTCATATTTTCTTTTAAATACAAGATTGGATAAATATATGAAAACGCCTGATAAAAAAATGAAATCTTTACTTAATATGGTATTGTTGGACTGCTTATTGTATCGACTAAAGGTAATAATGAGGCTGGCAGATGCAAAGATAAGGCTTCCAAAACATAATTGTACCTCCAGCATGCTTTTCCTGGTTGTAAGATTGAAAGTAGTGTTTAAAACATAAACATGTCCAGTGGTTGGGAACTGTGTGAAGCTCGATTCATCAGACCATACTACAATCTTCTATTGAACGATAATCTAAAATTTATGGCTTTAGCACCACCCTCTTCTCTTCTGAGCATAAATACCAGTCACAATTGCAGCTTATCTGTAAATATCTTGCTTATGCAGACAAGCCTTGGTAGACTGAGGTTGAGCTCTGTAGTCACTTTTGTAACAGTTGTTGATTAAACATGGTTTATTACCTATGTTTGCTTAATGCTTCGTTTTGTTTTATTTGCCCAGTGCTGTTGCGTTAATTTGTTTTATCTTATATTATTATAGTTCGTTATCTGCTTGAGCTGATGCATTTTCTTTTATATGATTAATTGTTTATTTGCTAATGTCATTATTTACTTTGTTATGGGCTGTAGGCATTTTGTATGTTATTTTAGTTGTATTTAGTGATCTTGTTGATGCTGTAACAATGAACAGGTTTGGCGTTGGCCACTTGTTTGTTACAGCACATTTTCGTGGAAATACAATGAGAGTGAAAAAAATGTGCTTAGGTTTTGTTAAGAGAAACAGTAATTGTTGTTGTCAGGCAGTGAAGACGACGGGGCTGCTCTGATATGGAACTTTGAAGCTGTGGCAACGGGGTTGCTTTTATTTTTACCTCTTTGTTCGATAGCATGGAAATTCTTCACAATTCAATGTGAATTATGTAGTGCAAACAGTGAGTACAAATAACAAATATTATATAGAGAAAATATAATTCTGACAAGTTATCTGTAGATACTTGTATCCACCGTCTCTCTGCATGTAGTGCAAACATTTCAGCAATAATGAAGACCAGAATAACTGTTGTTATTGGGTTTTTTTCACTTTTAGTTGCTTGTTTCTTGATGAGTGCGGACTTTTTTGCATGGGATGCATGCTAACTGTGCCTTGTGGCGTAGCGATGTTCTTTTTTGTCTCAACATGGCATTTGGAGTTTTTATTATGCAATGTCTTCAAAGTTGAGAAGAATTAGGACCTAGTCTTCTAATTTGGTGAGACCATTTCAGTTTGTTTTGTAGTCTCGTATATACTGCTTTTGCCCCCACCCTGGTATGATAAAAAAAAAAGGGAGTGAATGTTCAGCAACGTCGTTGTTGTATGTGAAAATCACCCTCTGTGTGAATAGATACCTGATTGGAGTCCCTACTGGCTAGTTCCTTGAGGAACATAATTAATGTCTATGCATTGTGCCTGACCTGTTGTAAGGATTGGATTAAACTTTACCTGATGGTCATTGCTCCCCAGCATGATCTTTATGTCTAAGGCAGCCAAGGCTGGTCGATAATGTTTATAAGTGCCACCCGGCGTAATCGCTTGGGGATTTGTAATGCTGAACTTTAACATGTGTCTTACAAGGGGTATTTTGTAGAGCCTGGCATCTCACTTGCCGTATGAGTACGGCCATGTCTATTTTATAGTGATTCCAAGGCGTTGGTGGAAATAGAGCCTGGTGTAGTAGGTTGTTTCATTGTGCAATGCGGGTACATCCAATAGTGGTGTTTACGTGGGGTTAGGGCACTTCTCCCCTCTGTCCTGATGCACGCCTCCATGTAGGCACAGCTAGGGATCGGATTAAAACCTGGGTATGCGTGGCGCCTTCCTGGTGCTGTTCTGGCTCTATTTCATGCCCAGTCACACTCGGTGAAACTTGGTGGTAGCATTGGAGAGAGGCTCATGCTAGTTACACTATACAAGTGAGTTAAATAGTTGTACCTCGGGGACATATGCTTAAGCGAGATGCACTTTGGCACTCGTGTTTACATGACAGGTCATTGAATAATTGCTGCATAGTCTATTTTAATGTAATTTGTTGATCGTTACATATGCTAGTGTGTTATCTTATTCTGCTGTTGTCAATTTTGGGGCCCCCTTTTTGTAATTTTTTTCTCTTTAATTTGTTTTTATATTTGTAAACCTTGATGCTTTCTAATGCGTAGAATTAAATTATTGTGTTACCGCAACCATACCGCCTCCTTTTTTTGGGCCTTTTTCATCTAAAGCGAGTCTACACTACCCGCCCGACCGTGTGTGAGTCGTTTGGACCCAGGCCTTGTTGCTCAAGGCCCTCCCCCACGCGTGGGCGCACAATAGTAGAAATTGGTTCAGTAGTATGATAAAATATGGCATGAAATATATCAAACATTTCATACTGGCATATCATGAATGAATGAATATAACAAGTAATTAATGATAGTCGAAATGGCTTTATAAGTAGGTAATTGGGAAGGGTTCTAATATTTATAAGTAGGTAATTGGGAGGGGACTTCCAATGCTAAGATATGACATGTAAAAATATCTATTGTTATCCATAGTTAATTGCTATCATAGTTTATTTCTGTTAGACAGATTGTTATAAGGACCTAATTGCAAGTAGCTTATCAAATGATTCAATATTTATATAGTTTTATTTAAACAATTTTAAAATGCTGGTTAGTTCTAAGTATCCATGGCTGATGTCTTGCTGCTGTACTGTGATAATTTATATATGTATATATATATAAATGTTAAAGAATAATA